>CABFWO010001645.1:104984-157697 GCA_902155825.1 Timema genevievae
TGTAACCTCAAACATTTTTTTGATACAGCTGATATTTGTGGAGTTGTGGGCGAAATGCCAAAAATGAAAAGATGTTTTATTTTTTATGTTGTCTTGATAAACACTGAATTTGTAATATTTGTGTTACTCACTAATTGGAGTTAATTGTGAATTTGTAATTGTGATGATCACATTGTATTTGTTTTATTATCGAAATCAATTATGCCACCCAAACGAAAAGCCAACGTTCGGGCAGGACAACGTCTGTCGGGTCCGCTAGTAATATATAATATTTAAATTGTATAATCTTTTGTTTGTCTTATGTCCTTTTTCATCTAAGATGATGTGTAAGGGATATTAGTGTTTCTGAATGCATAGCGATCACTGGAGTTGGTCCAAAAAAGATTTAACTTTGAACTAATTTTGATTCGATTTATATTATTTTAGACACCTTGGTGCCTTTTTCCTCTAAGTGTCTATAAAGTGTGCAAAAGGATCGGTAAACTTACTCCTAAACACAGTAAAGTACGCTTATAAAATAATTGGAGTTAGTCAGAAAAGGTGTTTATCCCAAAGTGAATATTAAATTAAAATATATTCATTTATATGCCTTAGATAATTGTTCATCTCAGATTACGGGTAAAGGATAGTAATGTTTAGAAAGTTAGCATTAGGATTGATAGGACCGGTCATAGACAGAGTTTTTTCACTTAAAGTTGATATTGAATATATTTTTATTATTCTTATTTGTCTTAGTCTATTATTCCTCTAAGTGATAATAATTAATGCAAAAGGATCAATATACTGTCGAGTGCAGCTCTAAAACCTACTTTATGGGATGGTTGGCGGGAGGGTGAAAGGCGTGGCGTGGCTTCACAGCCAACCAAATTATCCTTCCGCGCCAACAAGAACAGATGGATCACGGAAATCGTAGATGGTGCTAGCTACCGGACAGGTCTTGCGGAAAAACCATACGTTTGGAAATATCAGTTTTCTCGAGAACGAGTGAAAGTTTTATGTTAATATTTTCAACACCTCTTCTAAGATAATGTATCGATGTTTATTAATTGTTACATTTTCTTATTTTTTGTTATGAAGCCGGCAGTTTTCTATTGAAAAATGCCAATTTTATCGATATTTGATCCCTGTTAAAACATAAAAAGTATAACTTAATCAACATGCTTCTATTCTTGAACAACCCGTTTCTGAAAAGAAAATTGCAAAACAATAAAAATTCTTGAAGATAACCGTTTGTTCCCATGGTTCTGCATTTCCACGACAAATGAAAAGGGTCAATCGCCTTAAAAGTCTACCGACTCTGGATTTCCACTCGGCTGTTCGCAGACCCTAATGTTAAGCACAATTTTCCTGAAACACAACCCATCTTTAAAATTTAAGGGTGAATAGTGACAGTTGACGCGTGCCATCAAACACCTTTGTCAAAGGAAGGGGGATGATTGAGGAGGATAGGGAGGCCAGTCCCAACTCATATATACTTAGCAACTTCCCTCCAGAAGGACACCTACAACCCTCTATCCCAAATATGTCATGGGACAAAGTATGTGGGTGATAGAGGACTCAGAAGGTGGGATCTCCTATCCTGGTGACCATTTCGGTCTTGACCTTGAGGGAAAACCAGCTTTGTCCTTGAGTCACCCTCTGTAAGGAACGATACACCTTCGGACAGTGGCAGATAATGTTCCATGATTCAACTTTTGCTAATACTAACATAATCCTACAGTTAGAACTTCTTCAAACGGAAGTGCATGATTATTTATAGCACTGGATTTTACTACCCGTTCTGGCTGTAAGTACGTGTACTATTCACATTAATGTGTTAGCGATGAGGTAGGTTCAATTTGAGAAGAAACGTACCTACATTTGATTGGATGAAGAGTGAAAAAAACCATATAGTTAAAACCACCATCAGTACACCTGACCGAGATTTCAACACCAATATCTCCATAGTCAGCAATATAGATTAATGCAAGAATGGCGTCTTGGACCATGCGGTCACAGAAGCAGGCGTGTGTGATTTTGTTTGATTCTTTAATTTCTAGTTTTAGAATAAAAAAAAGTTTTCTCTCGAAGCATTTATAATAGAAGTGTTTACATATTATATTAAATGTGCACGACTAGACGAAAATAGTTTTATTTTAAAAAACCCTGATATTTTGTGCAGTTAAAATATTTTTTTTAAGCTCTCACTGATTAAATAACTTTTCCCCCCTGCTCATTTCCCCTTCCATCCCTAGATATCACACGTGGTAAAAGATAGAGCGGGGTAGGGGGTTGAAACACCGAGCAAGAGTCACGTATCCCGAGAGGGTTCCTGTGTTAACAAGGTGTAACTGCACGAGTGACGTCACGCATACTATGCACCAGCTAGGGGTTGTTAGGACATGTCATTCCACACCGACACATCCCCTGCTCACTTCATGACATCGTCACAGATTGCGAATTTTTTAAAAAAAAATTAGGAAGAATATCATCACAAATTTTATTAGAGACTCAAGTTTGGTATTATTCACCGTGTCTTACTACCCGCCCGGGATATGCCTATTCAATTTCACTATTGGATTAGGGCTAAGTAAGGACCTTTTTTTTTTTTTTTGTGAGTCATGTTTTTACAAAACTTGTGATAAATCCCAGTTGAATGAACAAAAATTTTGTTTCAAGTTCAAAGTAATAATTCTTAAATATTTTTAATTTAATTAAATAAAACTACGTTAAATTTCAACTTTTCTAACAAATTGTTGTATTTTAAAACGAAATATATCTTTATAATGTCTTACTGATAACCTTATGAAAATCACGTTTGTGACAGCCACGCTACGCACGCCTGTGACCTATATGTTTGGTTTATTCAACTTCCTTCTATAGATCATTTTGTGGTCAAGGGTGTCCAATTTATATATACAAATCAAGGGATTTATGGTGTTTTAAAAAGAAATATCAGGTGTTATATTACACTTATCAAGAGAGAAGCAATGTTTATAAATCTTTTAAACTACCTTAAAATTAAGAATCAAATAGCCGAAGCTATTATTTATGTTTCTTAGTGAGGAATTCGCCATCTAATTATCATATTCTGAAAATTGAAAATTAACACCTGGACACGAGAATCGTAGCCGGGACCTTTGGCTTAGTATGCCCATGCTCTAACCACTGAGCTAGAAAATTAGACAGTAGATCTACCAGTGTCCCACGATGGCATCACGTTCGCTGGATGTTTTTTTTTACATGATCCGCGTTTCAATACCCGGCTGGGCCTATTCGCATGTATATTAATTACGCTAATAGGTCAGGGCTAAGGAAGGTATAATCTAGCACAGATGTACATGCATTTGCGTGAAGAGATAACCGTTTGTTAAAAATAATCAGTACACCAGTCTAGAATCTGATCCTCAACTGACGAACCAGACTAGTGACAGGTATTTTTTTAAAATCGATTCTTTACCTTTGATTAATCGATTATCTATATCGATTCAAAGGTATTATTAGATAGATCCTATGATACATATAATAGATTCTTCACATGAAGATTTAATAAATTTAATTTATTTGAGGTGTTTAACGTACACTTTCTAAACCAACCTATTATATCAACACACAAGAATTTCTACGAGCGAGAGTTAAAGGTCCTACCAATTTGGCCAGAAAAGATATTTTCACAAAATTTCTCGGATTTTGTTTACACGCCACAATCGAAATGGGACCGACGGATTTATTTCCCTTCCGAAGAAAATTGTTTTACGATTTTGTATAGCTCAACAAAAATCCGTCGATTCCAACTGGATTTGAACCTACGAGCATCGGGTTCTGAGGTGAGCACTTTACCCCAAGATCACCGAGGTCAACGATTTAATAAAGATTGAAACCGATTTAAAACTAAACACAAATGCAAGTCCATTTTTTTGGTTATTGGAAATATGTTTTGGCATTATGAATTACTCTGCAATCTCAGTTTTGCTAAGCTGGGTCACAAATTAGTTTACCACCGTATAAATACTCAAACAGTATCATAGTTAGGCGTGTATACAAAACTGAAGGGTAACAGCAGGTGGATTACGAGCACCCCCTTCTGCTCGAAATTTAAGATAATATTACAACTAATGCATATATGTGGTCTAACGGTTAAAGTACCTTGCTACAGGTTCAGAGGTCTCTGGTTCGATCCCCCGTGAAGAAGTGTGTCTGGAACGGGGTCAAACTCACCCTCGTGGGGACAAATGAGGAACTACTTGAATAAATAAGTTGCCAGCTCTGGTCTAGAAAACAAAAATTAACAGCCGTAGGGCTTGTGCTGACCACATGACACCATGTAACCGCAAATGTTGGATATTTCATTGCTAGCGGCAGCGGCCGCTTTGTCTATATAGCTCCACTTTGGAGTTTTCTTTAAATGTATGTATAGTACTTACTTAATCTGAAGGTTGATTGTATCCTCAACAGTTCTGTCAGTTGTCAAGCCCAGGCAGCAATGGAGAGGTGTACTATGGAAATGAGGAGTGAGGTAGTTTCCCGTTGCTTACCTCACTGAACCAGAAGGTACTATTGCACATCAGTCTGCTTACTGAACCAGAAGGTAGTATTGTACATCAGTCTGCTTACTGAACCAGAAGGTACTATTGCACATCAGTCTGCTTACTAAGCCAGAAGGTACTATTGCACATCAGTCTGCCATGCCCACCAACTGACCCCACAGGCGACAAATTCACACCATTCTTCACAGCGACTGGTTGTATACGGAATGTTATTACAAGTATTATTCATACCTCTGACACTTTCATATCTGTCAGAGCCACAAGAAGACAGACTGAGACAGATAATTGAAAGTAACAACTTGCTCTAACCAGAAAATATAGAACATTGGAAAAATTGGAAAAATACCCGAGGTACCAGCCGTAAATAGAACACGGAACTCTAAGCCACAGATCCAGGTGCACTGACCACTAAACCAAAGGGCCAGATTTATGAATTAATTGAAAAATAAAGATATGCTATTATTAGTTGTTAATTAATATTTTCAATGAGAGGGGGACAAGAAAGACTGAGATTACAAGTAATTTAACCTTATTTTAATGGAAAGACGAGCGTGGTGAACCATTTTGAAAAACACTTGAGTGTATCCAGCCAGTATTTGAACCCCAAACTCCCTATCGTAGACAAGCCACCAAAGTTTGAATACAATTTTGTTTAAGATTATAGAGTTCCACCCTGTACCCCCCTCACGTCTTCCCTAATCATTACAGACTTTTGAAAATAGTAAATCAAATAATATGGGAACATGTCTTGATTTGTTTTCCCTTTTAGCTGGCTAAAAACTTTAAGTAATCAGATGAAATAGCCTAGCACCGTTGGAGGTGGGCAAATGAAGCAGCAGGGACAGTGTTAAGTGACGCCGTCCTTGATGCTCTGTCCGGGGCCCCCCTCCTGTGTGAAGCCCATCTCTAATGCTCTGTCTAGAGCCCCTCCTGTGTATCAGGTAGGTGGGAGCGCTTATGTAGCCCCAGGGCGCTCGGCCACGCGTAGCGGCGACCTGCCAGACAACTTCCCCTTGCTCCCCCTAAACCTCCTAAACCTACTCCGCTGACCCTGAAGAGTTCGTGGCTCCCTTGGGAAGATCAAGACCGAGTTGGATTTACGATGGTGGTAAGTGGTAACGGAAAACGTCTGGCCGTAGCGTTTACTTTCAAACTCTTGTGTGTCCGCAAGGCTTGCCAAGACACACTGGGTCTTCTTTGTTCGCTTTTGGATTGATTCCTAGTTGGGTAACAGGCACTTTGATAGGCTAGCGTCATCAGTGGACACGTGGATTTGATGTCAGGCTCGTCTAGTTTGATGGGGAGATCAGGGCTTCAAATCCCGGTCGGTTTTGCCGAGGGTGGTTTTTACTAAATAGTTTTCCACACCCACGCAAATGAGGGTACAATTCTTCTATACTTAGCCTTCCTAATCCCTATACATTATGGTAATTAGTTCATATGCGTATAAATAAACCGAATGGGCAGTAAGACGTGTTGACAAGATTTGTTTTACTCTAGGATTTTGGGGTTAAGAAACTTTTATAAAATACCGACTTGTTTGCGGTCAACATTGATCACATTTTATTATAGTGTTAGTTTTATATTATGTGTATTGATAATACCTATCAAAAATGACATATGTAGATAGCATGACTTGACGTATGAATACGTGAAAGTAGATCTAGTAGCTTTTCTAGCTGTCATGTCAAAAATGAATTGTACGTATTTTTGTATAAACAATGAACTAGAGTCGAAACCTCTATATCAAAATCTACTATATAAAATACTTAAATTTCTCTGGAAAATAAAAATATTAATTGATTAATTGTTTGTTATTATAAATCCAGATTAATGGTAAATTGATGATCTTGGGTCTGGTTGTAAAGTTTTTCCTATAGGGTCTATCGTATTCGGATGAATAATTAATAATCAATAGCCTGTAGAAACATTAAAACCAATTCCAATCCTAAATAATTTGAAAGAATATATCAAGTTTCCTAACCTTTATTTTCTCAAATTGTGAAATCTCGAATATTTCTATAAATTATAAGATTCCATCACTACTATAAATCACTTCACACGGTTTCTTGGGATCTTTTAACCCTTAGGAAGTCTTGAAATTTAAAAAAAAGTAACCAAATTTTGAATATTAATTTTTTAGGTATAATAATATGCTTGCTAGTGGCTTAGCCCAATGTAATTATAGGACAAACTAAACAAACAAACCCAATAACATCAATTTACCACTAAACGAATTATAACTAAACATTTTCCATTTATCTATGATCTTATATCATATAATATTAATGTTGGAAAGTTACTATCTAATGCTTATCATGTTTTATAAACTTCGGATTAGGATTTTAGATTCGTGATTTGTAGGTAAACTGAAGATCCAGGTTCGAGTAAAAGTGGATTCGATACATCTATGAGATAGCCATAGGATACGGTGTAAACTATGTGTACTTTTAAAGTAAAAGCTAAAATTAATTATATTACAAATAATCATTGGACCCACACCGTATTTTTCCTCCCCAATTAATCTAAAAGTTATTATTATGAAGAAAAAAAACAAGATTTTTAATTTGGTCACTTTTTTCATTACTTACGCCTACAGTATATATGTAAGGAGAGAGAGAGAGAGGAAAAACAATAAGTGTGAAAAATCACATTATTGTCGGTGCTTTTACAGCTTTACCTCCACACAAATATAATCTCAATATATTAATAATCTAGATTCTAGATGCTTTGAAAAAAGACAAGTTTAATAATTCACACGCATTACTTATTAATAAAGATAAATAATCATACTAAATAAATAATAGATTACAGAGAGAAAATTTAATAAATTTGTTTTGGTTTGATTCTAAAAGAATTCATTCCTATCCTAAAATTCCTCCGTAAAGTTGGATGGTAGAGATGGCTAGTTCATCAAACGCTCAACAGAGGCCAGGCCATGTCCTGTTTTTCAGCTCGCTACGTTTTATCGCCACGGCTGTGTTACCTATCAGTATAATAAATGTTTTAGATAAATAGGTTTCGAGATTATGGATTGTTAGAGGAAAATGAAGATTCGTTGTTATAATAATGAAATAATCACTGTATTAATAAATTATTTAAAATAGAGTTCGTATGTTGGTACTAAAAAAATTGAATGGAATTAAATTGAAAGGTACCATATAATAAACTAAACTATTTTACTGTGATTTGTTGATATACTAATCATGTAGTGTTATTGACACTTTTAGAAAACTTATATAAATATATGTGTGTGTGTGTGTGTGTGGAATAAACAACGCAGAGCAAATATATTTCTTTTACAACAGTAAAAGTTTAACGTTACGCCATTTTAAAAGGTGACCCGGGGCTTTGACCCCCGCTCCCTCCCTAACGTAGGGCATTGTTGACCGGGATGTGTGTGTATATATATATATATAGTAGAGTCTCGATAATACAACCTTCGGTTATCCGATATTCCGTTTAATATCCGACGTACTCTCATGACGTGCAATTTACATTGTTGTGCAGTATTCTCATGTATATTATATGGCAAGTGAAAAGAGAAAAAAAAAGTGTTTCTTTCAATTGAAGAAAAATTTCAAGCCTTAAAGAGAATGATTGCTAACACGTCCTAATTCATACCTATTTTACACTTCTATTTACAATAATTTGGATTTGTTTCCCTGCCTTTCCCCCTTCTCCTTCACCTCTTTCCGTGTTATCCGACATTTCGGTAATCCGACCAGCTATCGGTCCCGTTTACGTAGGATTATTGATAATTTAAACATATATCTGAGTTTATAACTATGCTACTCCACATTTGTTGTATATGTAGAATAAAATATATATTAACTGTGCGTGGGTTTATTTCAAAATAATTAATAATAAATTTGGTTATGTCATGGTGTGGATACACAATAACTCGAGTAATAACACGAGTCATCATAATATGATTAAGATAGAATGTACTTGTGTGCTAACGCTATAAAACATAGCCGTACTTAGGGAAACCAGAAAGTGTCAACTCCAGTGTTGATTAGCAAGCTGTAAGAAGTAGCAGACCTACACATGGATGTATCCTGATTGCGAACAGGGAAATATTCGTCCAGATCGCGAGCACACCCACTGGGGGAGTTGAGGCCCCCCTCCCCGGTCTCGTTACCCACCTACCTCTTGCTCGTCCCTGAAGCGGTTGAAACCATACATGAGGAACTCTACAAACGAAGACAGACTTAATGGGCCTCATGTACATACATCCAGAGGTGTCAGTTACAGACCCATGTGGAAAAATGCCAGATCTGGGAATGCCAGACTTGCCCCAGATCCGCCCCTGTTATGGACATATCTGTCACAGAGCTGGATATATCTGGCCCATATATGGACCAGTTCTGGCCAGATATTATTTTTCTACATGGGGAGGATGAATTTCTCAATGAACTTTCTATGAAGCCAAGGAAAATTAACATAAGACTAAAGTGAATTAGCTCAAAAGTGATTTTGTGAGCTATGAGTTAGTATATTCTGCTTATTTGAATTTTCAGATTTAAGCTCATAAAATAATTTTATAACTCAAATTTCCAAAATACAATTTATTGAAAATTGCATGATTGTTTATTCTAGCAGTATGCATGGATAAAATTTTGTTCGTAAACACTTAAATAGTCATAATAATTACAGAATTGTGACAATTTATATAAATTTGAAATTATTTAGGATATTATTGTATTTCTTTTGATGCATTTGCATTTTGCAGTACTTAAATTTTCAAATTTTCCCGCCGGGAAAACCAAATGAACCCCACTAATTTGGTCAGTGAAACTACACCCTCCCCCCCCCACCCCCACACACAAACGAATCCTGGCTGCGCCAGTAAACACACCCAACACGTTATTGCCTTCTAAATATCCAGTGTCCAGATTGAGAATAAGTTAAAGAGAAACTTAGGGGAATTCCTTTGTGGGGGTGGTGACAGGGTTGAAAGGGGTTGCTGGCAGCATCCTCCGGCTACCGGAACTTCTCCCCTAATCTAACCTATCGTAGCCTATCCTATCCTAATCCAACCTAGCCTATCCTAATCTAACCTATCCTATCCTATCCTATCCTAATCCAACCTAGCCTATCCTAATCTAACCTAACCTAGCCTATCCTAACCTAACCTAGCCTAACCTAACCTAACCTAGCCTAACCTAGCCTATCCTAATCTAGCCTAACCTAACCTAACCTAACCTAACTTATCCTAGCCTAACCTAACCTAACCTAACCTAGCCTAACCTAGCCTATCCTAATCTAGCCTAACCTAACCTAACCTAACTTATCCTAGCCTAACCTAACCTAACCTAACCTAGCCTAACCTAGCCTGGAAATACCCATGTTTACAATTTAGTTAAATTTAGACTGATAAGGCTAAAAGAGGCCACACGACTTCTAGGCACCCGTGGTTCACCACTATTGTCAAATTAGGGGCAGGGTGGCATAACAAACACGCTGTGTCTGCACTCTGGACTCCTTCTCATGTGCCAAAAGCAGATAATCCTCTCTGAACGACACCGTACAGACTCAGGGCCATCTTAAGGAATTTAAAGGAGGGAAGAGTTTACCCTCTCACCCCTTCTCCACCATATTTGTAGAGCACGTATTTCTTATAGAATTTTGCCATAAAAATCTCCATGGCATCCACCCCCAATAAAGCCATACCAACAGAGTGGCTGACGTCTGTTGGTGAAGATAGTGAAAACTTCTGCGGATAGAAGTTTTCATGGGGTCAGAACAATGTACCCTCCAGCCGTTAATCTCAGTTTTATAGACCGGAACCACTACTTTTTTCCATTCAAGTAGCTCATAAATTGTCCTCAAGATAGGTTGACCACATTCCAGACCCACTGATTCATAAAAAGTCTGGAAGTACCAGGGTTCAAACCCGGATAACATTTTGTCATTAGTTGTAAAATTTTAAAACGGTTAAAAGGGCGTAAATATACTAACGTCATGTGTCAGAACTAAGTTTTCTTTGTTACAAATCCCTCTCAAAATGTGTTTCACCATGAAAACACCACCCACCAACTGCTTTATAGAATACTCGCAGTTCCCTCCATAGGACACAACAGAGTTTAGTTAAAAGTGAGGTGTTGCAGTTGGAGGTAACCAAGAGCCACCGCTTGCTTTACAGAATACTCGCAGTTCCCTCCATAGGACACAACAGAGTTTAGTTGAAAGTGAGGTGTTGCAGTTGGAGGTAATCAAGAGCCACCGCTTGCTCTACAGAATACTCGCAGTTCCCTCCATAGGACACAACAGAGTTTAGTTAAAAGTGAGGTGTTGCAGTTGGAGGTAATCAAGAGCCACTGCTTGCTCTACAGGAAAATCCGGTCTTTCCAAGGAGCAACATGCAGTCGAGGAACTAACAGAAAAAGATAAAGAGAGAATGAGAACGACATAGAGAGACAAAAAAATAATGAAATGAATGAGCGAATAGATGAATGAATGTCTGAGAACTTTCAACCTGTTCTTGTGTTGTAATCAGCAGCCAAGCAAGCACTTTCACACGGGGCTTGCCAGGGACAGGTTATGTACCTTCCCCTCTCCCCCCCTTTCCACCCATCACCTTCTTGCGTCACATCCGTTCCTTCCCCCTTGCCGACACCCGTTGATGTACAAGTACTTGCCTAATTTATATGAGCTCATTTGAACATAGACTATATGTATTAGGGTTTATGTAAATTAAATGTTAAATTACGTCGCACCAAGAAAACATGCCTTTGATTGAAATTACTAGTTTCTGTTTTTTTACTCACTTTTGCGATCTTGTCAAGGTCAAGAGACGTTCTCAAAAGTTCAAGGATCAAGCTCTTATTTTTGTTGTTGTTCAAAGATATCTCACATCTATGAATTCATCTTAGTTTTTACAAAACAAAAGAATCAAGTCAGGTAAACGTTAATGTTACTGCTAGAGTTTTTTATAAAAGCCAATGTTAGATCCGTATCATAAGAAACACAGCTAGTCTCTGATATCCTTGTGGCAGAATATTCTATTCCGGAAATGTTGTTTGTATGGATCAATGAGATCCATGAAACCCTCTCAAGAACGTCGATTCTCGCAAATCCTCCCCTAGACATAAATATATTTTTTTTAAGGTTTTATTTCCTACGCGAGTATAAGGGAAATATAAAATTGGTTTTGCTATCACAACCCTCAATCGTATTTTAGTCAGTTCTGTCCATACCCAATTTCACATTTAAATTCAAGCACCAGCTACCAGGACTCAAATCTAGCTCTGAATTTGATACATTTATGTAGGACCTATTTGGTTTTTGGTGCACATTCCAAGAAAATGTTTTATAACATTAAAAGTATGTTAAAAAAACACTAGTAAAAATGATAGAATCAACATAAAAAAGTTGTGAATTCAGTTATTATTTTATAAAATAAATAGAAAAATATCCCTTAAGTATTGGAAAAGTTAAATCCCTATTTGAAGTGGCAGAAACAAAGACACATTTGTCTATTTGTTGATATATAAGTAACATATATATACCTAAAGACTAGGGAGCGGATTTTAAGGCACAAAAATGTTTTAAAATATGCATTAATATATGGGTTTTTGGCACCAAAATAGGCACTTAAGGATAAAAAGAACACAATGTGTATTTTTTCAATTGATTCTACCACCTACTATCTTACTATTTACAACCAATTTACACAGCACTCTTTTTTTTTAACATAACGTATCACTACCCGTTTGGGTTATGCACATATGTTGTAATAATTACGCTCATATGTTAATGCTTAGGAATATGGAATTTAGTGCAAGTGTATGTTCACCTTCATGGAGGGAGAGTGGGAAACTATTTAGTTAAGAACACATACACCGGACAGAGATTCGAATCGTGATCTCCTCTTCGTCAGTAGTCCAGTCTACTGCGAGTGTGACGCATTAGCCCGTTTGACCACTGAAGCGGGTCACATCCTGTTGGTTAGTAAATTATTCTCTAGATTTTCAGTAGTAAAATGGTTAATTTTTTCAGCTAAAATATTTTATTATATATTGAAAAGCCGAGTTATACTCCACACGATGTCAAGGAACGAAATTTCAAATTTGCCCTTTTCCGAAGAAGTTGAACTTTTCCCCTTCCTTTTCTCTACCGCTGTCCTCCAGCCAATTTATCAAGTGTCGGGTTTCAAACCGACTCCAAACAAGTACAACTTACCCTTTCTAAGAAACTGGACTCTCTTTCAACTGAAAATCCATACCGTAAGAAAATGAGAGAGGACAAAGCTGAAATAGGTGCGTTAAGGTCGATTATTCATAAAATAGGCAAAAACTAACTGAATAAGCAAGTGTAGGCAAAATAAAATTAACATATTGTACTCGAAATAACATGAAATGCATAAATATCTCAACTGATTATGTTTTACGATTAAGGAAAAGAAAAGGCAAATAGTCAAAATCCGGTTCCTACTAATCACGTTCCCTCACAGGGTAGGCAAGAAACTGTGCATTTAGCTCAAAAATCAACTTCATACTTAATCCATACTCACTAACTTTCTCCACACTTTCCTATCCTTGCATAATCCCTTCGTTTCAACTACATCCATACACCGAATCATACATACTCATTTATTCTTAAAACTCTTAATATTTCTCTTTTTCACACATTCATCTGCATTCTGATCCTTTTGATCCACACACTCTACCTTCATATAGTTGCCTCGTCACTCGATCCACACTCATCCCCTCAACACGACCAAACCAACGTTACACGCTTCTTCCACATTGACCTATTGGATTCCCTTCCAAACCGCACTCCTTAAGCATCCATTCATGACTGACTTTGTCCATACGAGTTTTTCCACATACATTTCTAAGATATCTCATTCCAACCACATTCACCATGCGGCTATTTTTCTCTTGACAACTCTACAATTCACACCCATAAAACAATGTTGACGCTAACTTTTATATATTGCCATCTTTGCCTCTTTCGATACTACTTCATTCTTTGCAATAGTCCACATACATTAAACTACTCTCCGAGATTCAATTTATTAATCTGATTTAAATATAGAATGAAGGAAATAACAAAATAATACTAACCACTAAATGTGTTTTTTCTTTAAGCCCTTTGAAATTAATAATATACGAGCAAATACACGGCCCCCGGGGAGTATAACGGAAAGGTTGGAGTTTGATACTTATTTGGTACAAAGAAGATTCTTTGACTGTCTCAGTATCACATCTTTTCTTTTCCTTAGAATTCGCCTTTCTTAATATTTCCTCTCCTATTTATAGGCTATGTCGGTAATAGCAACCATTGTTAGCAAAGCGTATACTAATGAAAACATTATGTAATTTCGTATGACCAAAAGATTCACATACCATATTAGATACTTAATATACAGTCATTTTATGGAAGTACTTGAAGATTTATCTAAACCAGTGTTTGCCAAACATCCGCTAGTTGTGGACCACTTTTGTTGCAATGGAGTTCAACATATTAATAAAGTTTTGATGGATCTCAAAACGAAGCGGTTAAGTGGAAAGAAAGGCTTATAAAAGTTAATTACATCACGAGAAAATCTTTACTGAATTGTTTATCACATATTCTATTATACAAATTTGGAAAAATCTGCTATAAGCTAATCCCAAAATATATGGGAAAATATTGTAAATGTAGATCTGCGGACGAACTCAAACTGTAACAACATGTTCTTAAAAATACTCAGGAACAAACCTGTTTGTAGTTTAATGTTTTACAGGTCCTTTATCTTGAGAAGACGAAGTGAATTGATAATACGTGACATTAATTTGAATAATTAATCAATAGAGTATCCGACACCTTAGCTCAGTCGATAGCATAGCATATCTATCTACTGATCTAAGGGTCACAGGTTGGATTCTAGGCATGGCCGAAAATTTATCATTGGTGAAATTGGGTTTACCCTTTCATAGTGATAAATTAACGGCTGGGGACTGGGTGTTGTGCCTGTCCTAGTATTAAGTTAGATTATAAGGCATATGAAGCTACGATAGGCTTAGAAAGCCGCTAGTGGGATATATTATATGGCTTTAATAAAAAACTGACTCGGACCATA
Source organism: Timema genevievae (assembly GCA_902155825.1). Taxonomy (NCBI): domain Eukaryota; kingdom Metazoa; phylum Arthropoda; class Insecta; order Phasmatodea; family Timematidae; genus Timema; species Timema genevievae. The sequence continues at coordinate 119,583 of CABFWO010001645.1, forward strand.
GGTTGGAAACTGTAATGGATGTGAATTAAAGTAAATCAATGGAGTCGTCACAACAAAAACTTGATCTGACTGTTACATAGGTGCACCTAACTTTCTTTAAAATAATCGGTTTTCAAGCAACCTATTCTGCAGATGTCATTTTAGGAAGGTGGTGACAATTTGGAGGAGCTGAATTGTAGTCATTCTAAATGGTCTCCATTCAAATCTTTCTTAAAAAAGCACCACAAATAAAAAGTATAATTTCTATCAATTTCGTTATATACACAAAATCCTGAATTGTATCCATTCTATATAGTCTTCATTCAGACATTTTCTTAAAAAAGCACCAATTTTAAAATAAATAATATTAGTATAGTTATATCCTTTATATATTTTCTGAACGTGGTAGATGCAGTTTATTCAAAATATCATTCGACCATTGAAATAATTTAGATTGATTTTTCTACTATAGATTAAAGTAATTGTGACAAATGTACTAAGAGTGGAATTATTTTATTGCACTGTTGGATAAACTGGAAATTTATTAAAAAGAAGAGAGCAAGGAGTTGTTGATTGTTGAGTCTGGTTGCTATGGTTTTGTTTATGTGGATTGATGGGCTATCACTGGCTAACGAGTGTAATTTTCTTCCACAGATATCATTAGTTGAGATTGTGGGTTCATAGGTGACTGTAAAGACCAATCCTGGAGCTACAGACTCACCCACAGTGTTGACAAACGTTGCCTGCGCTAACCACTGGATGTTGAGGGTTGACTTTCCAATGATATATTCGTTCTTTCCTGGCATTACGCTTGTCAGATTGGTGTCTTCATCGTTGTAGACAAAGTGTTGTTGGCCTTCGTGGACAAGCTAACGCCATGCCGGCTGATTGGTCACTGTGGCCTCCCAGTTGTCAATGTCGATTAGGCACTTCTTAATGTTGAACTTAAGAACTTCCTTGTACCGTTTGTACTGCCCCCCCCCCACTCCCTTCCACCCAGGTTTAGTTGGCCTTCCTTCAACTGTGAATACATAATCTCTTTTAGGAGTCAAGTTTCGGGAATTCGAACAACGTGGCCTGTCCATCGAAGTTGATGCTTGATGATGGCCTCTTCTAAGACACTGATGTTAGTACGCTGGTCTTGCCAGTTCCCTCTGAGTATTCTCCTAAGACAACGTTGATGGTACTTCTCCAGGTATTTTAGGTGTCTTCTGTAGGTTGTCCAAGCTTCACACCCATAAGTAAGAGTTGATATTATGATAGTTTGGTACACGTACAGTTTGGTCTGCTTTCTGATATCATGGCCGTCAAAGACTCTTTCTCGCAACCGTCCAAAAGCTGCGCTGACACATTTTAGGCGGTGTTGGGTTTCACAATCAATATTTGTATTTGTCGATAGGTGACTGCCAAGGTAAGGAAAGTGTTCGATGTTCTGCAAGACCTCCCCATTGATTGTGATGGAAGGAGCTGCAACGTTGGATTTGAGTGCAGGTTGATACAGAATCTGCGTCTTTCCGATATTAATGCCCAGACCAATGAACGTATGTGCCTCATTAAATGTAGTCAAAATAGCCTAGAGGTCCTCTTCTGAGTTGGTTAAAACAACGTTGTCATCTCGAGAACTGACCCGGTCTTCGCTCGTAGTCTGCTAAGGTTGAATAAGCCACCATCCGTCCTGTACACTATTTCTACACTCGGTGGCAGTTTCCCATCTATAAGATAAATTGTAATCACAACAAATATTGAAAATAGAGTGGAGGCTTTTACACATCCCTGTTTGACACCCGTTGTGATCTCAAAGGATTTTCCAAGTTCATTGCGTAGAACAGTACCATTAATGTTATCATGTAGCAGTTGAAAAATCTGAATGTATTTCGGGGGGCAGCCAATTAGAGCTAAGATCCTCCAAAGAGCATCTAGATTAACCGAGTTGAAGTCCTTGACGAGATAAATGAAGGCCATGTATAGAGGACGGTTTTGTTCCCTGGATTGCTCCTGCATTTGCCTTGCACCGAATATCATATCAGCTGTACCTCAGTTGGGTCTAAATCCATATTGTGTTTCTGGTAAAGACCCTTCGGCGAGTGGTATCAGGCGGTTGGATAGGATTCTGGCAAGAGTTTTGCCAGCAACAGAAAGCCGGGATATTCCACGATAGTTGCCACACTGAGATTTGTCCCCTTTTTTTGAAGATTAGTGCGTCTCTTAATTCAGCAGGGATGGTTACGGAATAAAGGAGATCTTATCTCGTAATATTTTAAATAGCGAGAGTAAAGTTTTGTTTCTCACATTTGTGGCGACCATGACAGGACAGTTGGGTTGGGTTGCGGGACAATATAGATAAACTTGCGCGAATTAGGGAGCTGAACTTGTGGCCTTCACGAAGATTGTAGATAAGATAGAAGGTGAACTATCACATTTTCAGACGGGTGATAGTTTTCCATGAATGAAGGTGAATAATTTGTTGCTATAAAAGAAGGCTGAAAAAGTTGTTGTTTTAAAATTTAAATAAAGAAATGTAGACGCTGATGAAGAGAGAATACTTTGTGTGTGGACATTCACAACAGAGATCAATACCAGATACGTTTCAACAACAGCAAGATAATCTTTGAAGGCTTTGTTGAAACTTTGATATATTCCACATATATTTGAGATATCTCACTAAATATGACGTATTTCAACATATAATAATTTTTATATTAGGGAATAAATATTATTTTAACAGCCACAAGTGATAAAATGACATAAATAATTTAAGCATGTAATAAAATTCATTTATCCCGGCATAAAATAAATGGTATGCTTTGTTTTTGTTTATAAACCTTTCTCTTTGCCTAGATACAATTAATTAACTATTTAAAAGTAAAAAGTAGTGCTATCTTTAAGTTTGGATTCGCTTTGCTTAGCATGTTTTGCATGTTTCATGCTTCGCTTTGACTGCACTTTGCATTTAAAAAGTGACTATTGCACATCTCCAGTCCCTAGTATGTTTTATATTAAAAATTATATTAACTAACATAAGCTTTCAAAATGTAAATACTTGCTTCAGTAACCACGTGGTCTAACACGCTGCTCTCGCAGTAGACTAGAATGCCGATAACGGGGAGATCGAGGTTCGAATCTCGATCAGGTATAAGGAGGATAGTTTTTCTAAAATGGTTTTTTAGTCTCTCTACAAGCAAATGAATGTACACCTCCTCTAAATATAACCTTCCTAATCTCTTAAACCATTAGCGTTCAATTAGTACATACGCGTATAATCCAAATGGGTAGTAAGACATGGTATTAGAAAAAATATGAGAATATATTAAAGTAGCCTATAAGTAAACAAGGAATTTCCTATGAAATGTTGTTTTTATACATTATTATAAATGGTATTTAACGTGTATTTTCTGAGCCAACAGTTTAAATCGGTACACAACTTACAAACTAGCTTAACTGAAAAACTGCCACCATGCCCAGTCCTTTGGCTACCAATCCATCACCGTGGAGAGGGAACCCCTGAATTTCACTATTCATGTGTTTTTGGTTGCACCGAGAATCGATCCCTAGACCCTTCCCTTAGCTCACAAGACAGAAAGACAACCGATTGAGATAAAGATTCGGACTGTCACTAACTTGGCTATCTATAGATTCTATGTCATCGGAATGAGATTCATACTAAATTCAGCTTAATGGTTTGAGAATCGATAATGTTCGAACCGCTCCCAGTGGCCGAATGGTCTAAATAAACTATTAAGGCGTCACCCTCGTGTTGGACTGGCCTGTTGATGACGGGGAGATTGGTGTTCGAATCCCGGTCAGGTCTATTGAGGGTTGGTTATATTAAATTGTTTCTCGCACTCCTTCCAAGCAAATGCGAGTATATTGCCTGTAAAATGCTCCCTTCCTCACCCCTACCCCATTAGAGTAATTATCATAACCTGAACCACTTACATGGACAGTACAAGTCAGTCACATACGAGGGCTATTATAAACGTGTTAGTCAAACGCCCCAAGGCATTGGCTTACAAGCACAATAACAAAAGCATGTTTATTAAAATTATATGTTCAACTATGTGACTGACTTGTTTATATTCTTTGATCACATGATGATAAAAAAAAGAGTGGGATCAAGCTCTTTTCTGAAACGTGCGTCTACCGTTTGTTTACCTCATTTTACTAGAAAACATATTTGACTGTCCAATGCAGAGATATTTTGTTTGTGAATAATTCTTTGAAGTAACCAACTATCATATAGCCGCCATAGAAACGATATATAAATCTACTATCATGTAAACAAATGACTCGTGTCAAACAATGTGATTTGCAGCTGGAACTTCTCAACAGATGGTGTTCAGTTTGACAGCTGCTTTCTAGCTAGCTAACTGCCCTACAATTATTGGTTAGGTCAGGGGCTCCCAAATGTTTGGGACCACGCCACCTTTCACATGTCAGATTTTCCGTTCGACGTCCCTGTATCCAATATTTTCAAGAAGCACTATAATCCGGAATTAATATGAAGAGAGCGTTTTCACAAGAACAAATTATGTGTTTTCTTGTATGATGTATGATGTATGATTACACGTATTGAAAATTTGCATGTTGCATTTCATTACACATTATAAGTTTTAGTTTTCCCTTATAGTCGTGATGCCCCGGACCAAGACTGGCGTCGCGATGCACAGTTTGAAAACCCCAGGGTTATGTACTCTTCTAAAAGGACCAAACTATGGCGATATGCCTTTATTAATTAATCTAGTTTTCTTATAAGAGTCCTGTAATCCTGTTAATACTAATTATGCATGTAATCTTGAACCAACACTTTAAAGAGCTTTTAGATAAAGGAGCAAATCGAAAGGACTTGCTTGCACAATTTTTGCGTTTTATTATTTTGATAGGCAGAAGAATTTTCGTATTTACTTTTCCGCTATGGGAATCTTATTGTACTATATTAGAGTTTATATACTAATGCGTTATTTAGCCCATTGTGTCGAAACCATTTTAAACTTCATCCCCAAAAATACTAGTACTAATAATAATGCTTTGAAATCGAGTCGAAATAGAGTAGTCTATAGGTGTATTGAAAAGGCAGGAAAGGCACGGGTGGTTCGGATCTCAATAAAAGCCAGGCTACAGTCGGTTTTTAACTTGTTTTGCTTAAAGGTGCTTAGAAAGTGATAAGAAACGTATTTTACACTTTACATCGACAAACTATCTTGAGTTCCACGGAAGAGCAGTTTTTTTTAAAAATGTGTTGACAAAACTCCGCTTCGATGGCCTCATGGTCTAAGGTACCACTCGCACAGTAGATTAGACTACTGATAGCGGGGTGATCGAGGATCGAATCTCGGTTGGGTGCACTAAGGTAGGTTTTCCAAAATGGTTTTCCACTCTCCCTTCACGCAAATGCGTGTACACTTACTATAAATATAGCCTTCCTCACATCGAGAACCATTGGATTAATTAGTACATAGGCATATAAACTGAACGGGTAGTAAGAAAAAATGTGCTGAGAAACTATTATTATGTTATTTTTTTATGTTTTGTTTTATATTCACATATTTTTAGCATCTCGTCTTACTATAGGGATTTTTAAAAAATGTGCAAAATGAGGTTAATGTTTATTTATAGTATGAAATATTAAACAATCGGTTATTCAAAAATAATTTAGCAATACATCAACAATAATTATACTCTTCAAGAGTAAGATACAACATAGATACAGATAACCTCGATAAAAGGAGGGCTGTGTGTATAAAGGGGGGAGGGGGGGCGAGGGATTAGAATGTCTGGATTAACGAAAATGACAGATAAAACTACAAGGAAAATTTAGAAAATCAAATATTGTTCTTGGAGAAGAGAGAGGCTATGTATTTATATATTTATTGGATTGTACAGTGTGTTACTTGTAAGATTGTTATGCTATTTAAAAATAAACTAAACTGGTATTTAACTGGATCTGTTGAACAAGTAGCACTTTAAGTCGGACAGAGTTTTAAGAAGCTTTACTGCTGCCTATGATACATTAATAAGTAAAAAAAACACTAATCATAATCCGAATGACTAAGGTCCAGAATATAGAGGTTTTACTGTACTTGCAGCTGTCGGGGTGAGACATTAAAACTAAGCTCAACCTCTTTTCTTTTTAGCACCGCGTCTTAATATCTGTTCCGACTATACGCATATGTATTAATTACACTAATAAGTTATGGATGAGGAAAGTTGAATTTAGAGGAAGTGTACCCACATTTGCGTGGAAGGAGAGTGGAAAACCATTTTAGAAAACACCCCCTCATTAAACTCGACTGGATTCGAACTCAGATCTCACAGTCATCGGTAGTTGAGTCTGTTTCAAGAATGACGCGTTGGACGATGCGGCCACCGAAACAGGTATTTAACCTATTTCAGCTAAGCTTGATTGGTACACATATTGTTCTCACTTAGCTTCGGAATCCCTTAAGCCAGGGGTCAGCAAACATTTTTTGTAAAGGACCAAATAGTAAATATTTTAGGCTCTGCGGGCTAAGAGGTAAACTCGAGAATATTTATGTAAGTAGGTAGACCTTCCTACATAAATAACATGAAAAAAAAGTGTTCACAAATTTACTGAACAAAATGAAATATAATAATAATAATAATAATAATAATAATAATAATAATAATAATAATAATAAATATACTAAAATTGTTTTAAATACAGCTCTACTAAAGAGAAGAATGGAATTGCGTTTTTTGAGAGAACATTTCATCAAATTAGGGTTCAAAGTTAGCACTCCCTATCACCAAAATTGATTGCAAATGTTCATCTGTCAGTGCTGACCTGTATTAAGATTTTACGTATTTCATTTTTGAAAAAAAATAATCCCACAGGTAGGTGCCGCCAAATACAGTTATAAAACCCCGAACATATTATATTAATTGACTATATTCATAGCTTGGAAGACATTTATAGAATTCTGCTAGATTCTTCTCTTGAAATTTGCCTTTTAGCATGTCATCACATTGAAGATTAATCACTTCAATTGAAGGCTAGGTGGAAGCTCCTCAATTAAACGAGCAAATGGGTTTTGAAATATGGAAATGACGTCTGAACTTGCATCAAGATATGAAAAATACTGCTGGATTGGAATTTGAACATACAAAATCCATTATTAGCTCGCGGGCCTTACAAAAAGAGGCGGCAGGCCGGGTTTGACCCGTGGGCTGTAGTTTGCTGACCCCTGTGGCTTAAGCCATCCATAGCTAACTTAAAATGTTCTTATGTAACTACATTAAAAAATAGGCTTTATTTGGTTGTTTTACCTTAATCCTTTAATTTCCATATTTCTTGTAAAACGTTCTTAAAATAAATTAATTTTAGTTTTAGATATTAAAATATATATATAAATTTAAAAGTAAGAAACATGTTAATAATTTTCTATTTTGGCGTGAACATTATATTTTAAAATAATAAATCATTTATTAAATAAGGAGGCATTTTTGATTTCATACAATCAAGGGTATGCCTCAAACTAAATTTCGGGGAGAAGGGGAATCCAAGAAAATATATTATCTTTAATTGCCTCCAGCAGAATAATTTTGAAAATATTTGCACTTTATAAATAGTTAATTACCGTTTTCAAATATGTATCGGATTTTCTAAATTTCACATAAATTAAAGATTGTAAGATTTTTATATTCTATTAGTAGGAAGTGATAATTATTGCTTGAAAGAAATTTTCTTTCTCCATCGGTTCCAAGCTCTTAAAGCCCTACACACACCTCAATGCGTTGGTAGTTTTAGGGTTACTCTTAATGTGCATTCTGGTAGACATTTCTAATGTCAAGTCGTAAGCCTGGTCTTAAAATGTACTCTGTGTATTTAAAACATATTCTGTTTACCAGTTATACTTAATATGATTTAAGTTTTTATTACAAATATTTGGCGTCTTTGCGGGTAAGGTGGAGGAAGTGAAATTCCCTTCTGTCCGACCCAGACCCCCACCACTCCCCTCGTTGGTTAGTCCATTGATGTGATATGGCTACATCTGGATTGAAACTTGATTAAAAAACACGAGAAGCATGCTTATTTTTTAATGAATAATTTAAGTAGATAAAAGTTTTTATCAGTTAGAGATTGATTAAATAAAGGTTGACAGTAAATTTATGATCAAAGCGAATATAAAAAAGATAAAGAAATTAAAAAAACTAAGACACAGTTTTAAATGAATTAATAAAACACAAGTGTCGCATTTCTTATAGATGGTTTATTAAATTCTAGTATTAGAGTAAATAGGAGAGTTTAAATAACGGCTGAGTTGGAGCATTGCTAATTCTCTCTCTCCCTTCTTTCCAAAGGTCAGGTTACTGCATTGTTATTATTATTAATAATTTTATTTATACAGTCTTTATGCTGAAAAATCTTTGTAATTTCTTATCTTTCATGGAAACAAATAGCTAAAAATGTAAATATGGAAGTTCAAACTGAAAGAATTAGCACCAGTGTCGGCGGGCACGCGTACTTAAATGTCAAGATCTGGTTTACTGGGGACTGGGTAGAGGTCGGGGCTCGAATCCCAGTCGAATGTAATAAAGGTGTTTTTCTCTCTCCTAAATTATGTCCCACTCTACCTCCACACAAATTTGAGTACATTTTCTCTAAATCCTACTTTCTCCATCCCTACCTCACTAACGTAATTAATATGTATGTAAACCCAGTTTGGTAGCCTCATGGCACTACTCTCGAAGTAGACAAGACTCCCGTTGACGGGGAGATCAAAGTTCGAATCTCGGTTGGGTGTACTGAGGTTTATTTACTAAATGGTTTTCCACTATACCTCACGCAAATGCGGGTACAATTCCTTTTAATATAAACTTCCTAACCCCTGAGGCGGTGCTAAACAAATATATGAATGTGCAATGGTCTTAGGCAATGTTTGCCAAACTTTTTTGATCGAAACCCTAAAAACTAATTTTTCCAGTCCTGGTAATCCAAAATTCTAGCACAATTATACCTCGATTTTTTTTTACGAATTGACACTTGAAGCACCTTTTAGAAAATACAAACATATTTATTGTGATCTAAATAGATAATATTTCACTGTATTGTTAGTAAAATATAATTATCATCTTATAAGATCTATAAAAAGTGACAGTGGTAGATTACATAACTTGACTTATGAATACGTGAAGGTTGACAAAGTAAATTTTATCTCCATTCGCAAGAAAAATGTAGGCTATAGTTTCAATTGCATATTATTTTCGTAAGTATTGTTTATTAAATTAAGTTAATTGAATTAGTTAAAATAAATTTAACATAATTAATATAAATATATTTTTAATCGGACAAGATTTAAAGCCCAACTTGACAGTCAATTGCTCACTTCCTACACCCCCCTTTTAAGTCAATTAATTAATTAATTAATTAATTAATAAACACAGACACTAAAAATAAGCCTCCCTCAATCACTAACATATGTGTACATGTTTTCCGGGCCTAAATAAAATGACCGTGTTTATTTTTGCCACAATAAAATACTTAATTGTGATATAGCTCCTGAATTGGTGAAAATATAAAACAGTTTATATATCCACAGAAATCACTTTATTCCAGTATACCAATCTCTAGTATGTCCCTCAATCTTCAAATGTGTTTACATCGCGCTCGTGAGAGAGACACATTTGATTCGTGCACTTTTATTTATTTTCTCTCTCTGTATTGTTGAAGGAAACAAAATGCAATACAATTTGATAAAGAAAGGGATGGAGACAGAATGGCTGAATTATAATATACAATCAACCTACCATGGAGAAGGTAGTGGAAACAGTTGGTAGTCTGTACCGTAGTCTTGGTATTTCTAGACTCTACAATCAACCCACCATGTAGAAGGTAGTGTAATAGCTGGTAGCCTGTACCGTAGTCTTGGTATTTCAAGGCTCTACAATCAACACACCATGGAGAAGGTAGTGTAATAGCTGGTAGCCTGTACCGTAGTCTTGGTATTTCTAGACTCTACAATCAACACACCTTGGAGAAGGTAGTGGAAACAGTTGGTAGTCTGTACCGTGTAGTCTTGGTATTTCTAGACTCTACAATCAACCCACCATGGAGAAGGTAGTGGAAACAGTTGGTAGTCTGTACCGTAGTCTTGGTATTTCTAGACTCTACAATCAACACACCATGGAGAAGGTAGTGGAAACAGTTGGTAGTCTGTACCGTGTAGTCTTGGTATTTCTAGACTCTACAATCAACCCACCATGGAGAAGGACACACCTTGGAGAAGGTAGTGGAAACAGTTGGTAGTCTGTACCGTGTAGTCTTGGTATTTCTAGACTCTACAATCAACCCACCATGTAGAAGGTAGTGGAAATAGCTGGTAGCCTGTACCGTAGTCTTGGTATTTCTAGACTCTACAATCAACCCACCTTGAGAAGGTAGTGTAATAGCTGGTAGTCTGTACCGTGTAGTCTTGGTATTTCTAGACTCTACAATCAACACACCATGGAGAAGGTAGTGTAATAGCTGGTAGCTTGTACCGTGTAGTCTTGGTATTTCTAGACTTTACAATCAACACACCATGGAGAAGGTAGTGTAATAGCTGGTAGCTTGTACCGTGTAGTCTTGGTATTTCTAGACTCTACAATCAACACACCATGGAGAAGGTATGGTAGCCTGTACCGTAGTCTTGGTATTTCTAGACTCTACAATCAACACACCATGGAGAAGGTAGTGTAATAGCTGGTAGCCTGTATCGTAGTCTTGGTATTTCTAGACTCTACAATCAACACACCATGGAGAAGGTAGTGGAAATAGCTGGTAGACTGTACCGTAGTCTTGGTATTTCTAGACTCTACAATCAACCCACCATGTAGAAGGTAGTGGAAACAGCTGGTAGTCTGTACCGTAGTCTTGGTATTTCTAGGCTCTACAATCAACACACCATGGAGAAGGTAGTGGAAATAGCTGGTAGACTGTACCGTAGTCTTGGTATTTCTAAGCTCTACATTGGGTGCTTTAGAGTATTGGACGTGACCGACTCGAGCGCTGTCTCGTGGATGTGAATGCTTTTTTTTTTCGCACCATTTTGCTATAATCAGTATTCTAGCAATCCTTCATAATGCAAGAATTTCACAATTAATTTATTATTTCAATATATCATAATTTTTGACAGATTTTCTTTTTCTTTGACTTCCCATGACCCTCAGTAAATGCCTTGCGACCCTTATTTCGACCGCTACCAAGGGTTTGGGAATCATTGGAGTCTAAGACATCACTCTCGGAATCGACTGGACTGCGATGATGGGGAGATCTGTTTTCGAAACCCAGTCGGGTGCATTGACGGTGGTTTTTATTTATTTTCCATTCTTTCTTTTCCACGCAAGTGTGCCTACATTTTCTCTAAATTAAACCTTCCTCATCCCTAACACATAAGCGTTATTAGTAAACATGCGTATAGTCCAAACGGTTAGTAATACATTGTGTGAAAAATAAAAGATTTAACCGAAAAGAAACATGCCATTTATCTTTATTGGTTTAAACATAATCCTTCAATCTTGTTTTCGTGTAACGCCGATTGTGACATCATTTTCCTCCGACTTCATGATTCCGCCATTCATCACGTGGGGTAAGGCTGGTTTATATAACTGAACCGTGACGAGGGTAAGTTATCAAAGTGGGCGTTACTACCCAGACACACTCATTGGGGGAGGGAGAGTGGGTCAAGTTACAGAACCGAGGTCTGTTATTTCCATCGATACGTGGCATACAGTATATTCACGATAAGTATAAACTCTAATCAAGGTTTCTATTACGTGATCTTTGTCTTTCTGACGATATAGAATATCCACATATTCCCTTCGTTTATCCTTATAGGTAGCAAGATTAAGTTGCATTTTTGAAACACCTCTAAATTTTAGTAAGGAGAGATTATTATAATATTGTGAGAAATCAATCAATTGAAAGTAATAACATAAATAAAATAGAATTAAACGTGTTAATAAATGGCTGTATAATAATAAACACGCAGTCAATATATATCACAAATGATAATACAGCATAATAAACCAAATTAATTGTGTTTCCCTGTAAAGATTAATTTTAGATATTTGTTTTCTCATGTTCAATGTGTTTTTAATTTAGCTAGGGCTCTTTAACTTATTTGTATATTTTTATAACTTTTCAATACTGTAAATTACCTTATTGCTCTTTATATTATTTTAACTGCTTTTTTAACAAGCGTTATTCTATTTAATTTTTTTAACACCGTGTTTTACTACATATTCGGTTTATACACTTACGTGCCAGTATTAATAACGCTAGTGTTTTAGGGATTAAGAAGTGTACCTACATTTGCGTTGAGGGAGAGTGGAAAACCATTTTGTAAAACCCCCTCAGTTCACCCTACCGAGATTCGAACCTTGATCTCTCCGTCATTGGCAGTCTAGTCTACTGCGAGAGTAGCGCGTTAGACCAAGCGGCCACCGAATCGGGTCAAAGCTTGTTATTTTCATCAGCAAACAAGATGCACTTATGAGCCATGACGATGTCCAGACGTTAACTTTACCAAGTTCATGGTCATATGATTTTGAATAACATGGCTGTGGAAATATTATTGCTTCAAAAAAATGATACCAAGTTGTGAAAAGTTTGATTTAATATTTAATTTTTTCATGACGGTGGATCACCCAAATAGTGTCCGCATGCCATCCAGTGGCACACAAGACTAGTTCATAGTTCACATGGTACTCAAGTGGCACACGAGACTAGTTCTAAATTCAGCTAGTACTCAAGTGGCACACAAGACTAGTTCATAATTCAGCTAGTCCTCAAGCGGCACACGAGACTAGTTCTAAATTCAGCTAGTCCTCAAGTGGCACACGAGACTAGTTCTAAATTCAGCTAGTCCTCAAGAGGCACACTAGACTAGTTCTAAATTCTGCTCATCATTAAGTGGTACATTGGTCTAAAAAGTTTCAACTCCCTTGGTGTATTCCATCAGGGTAAGACTTCTACCAAGGGTGGACTAGTCCATCAGGATACCAAGAGATCCCGGGGGGTAGTTTGAGTTGGGCAGACACAATGACTTTTTACTAAAATAAACTATCAATTCAATTCTTTGATTTTATTTAATCTTAATAAAAGTTTCAGTGAGTGAGTCTGAGAGTGCCCTGAATAAATAATTTGTGAAGACATTCGACGGAATTAAATGTAAAGCAGGCCTGTTTGTTGTTTTTCGATATTTTTTATAGACAGTTTCTTAAGCCAAACCTAAGAAACGTTTATTGATGGAAAAATTACTGTTGTTATCTTTGTAATATACACAAGTAGTGGGCAGAGGATCATTTTACAAACTTAAATATATCAACAGAAGACTTCCTGCTATTGTCTAACAATTTAGATGTATTTTTGCTCATGTCTTTTAAAAAAAGTGGAGGCTGATGGGTTTTAAATGAACTGAATAGCGAAGTATTCATCGATCATGTATCTGAAATGGCCTTGGGAATAAATTTACTAAACTTAAAAGTAGAAATACTTCACCTCAGATCTTCAGTTTACACTGGAACATAATAGATTCAATGGTATTCACTAATGTGTTGCAGAAAAGTATGTTCTAATGGTTTTCCACTCCCCCTACACGCAAATGCGGGTACAGTTCCTCTAAATTAAACCTTCATAATCCTTAATACAGTAGTGTAATTAATACAGGTGTATAACCTGAATGGGTAATAATACGAGGTGCTAAAATAAATAAATAAAAATATGCAAACCAGACCCGCCTCGGTGGCGTAGTTGGCTAACGCGCTAGTCGTGTTGGTTGAGCTCGACCGCCAAGGACGGGGAGATCGAGGTTCGAATCTCGGTCGGGTGAACTGGGGGTGGTTTTTACTAAATGGTTTTCCACTCTCCCTCCACGCAAATGCGAGTTCACTTCCTCTAAATTAAACCCTCCCAATTCCTAATCCATTGGTGTAATTAGTACTTAAGCGTATAACCTGAACGGGTAGTAAGACGTGGTGCTAAATATTATTATTATTATTATGCAAACCAAATAAGAGTTTCTAGAGATATGTGTGATGACTTGGCAGGGTGAGAGCTGGCCACTGTCATCACAGTTTGTTTATCCGAGAAGGGCTTTGGGACGTCTGTGACACCTTGTACGCGGAGTAATCTGTCGCTGACGTGAATGTTTGCTAAGGGTTGTCATATTTGTAATCCCGAGCTGCTTGGAACTTGCCACCTGTGCGGACGGCAGACTTTTGGGGAAATTTTCCTTTAGTTTATCCTGTTATGTAGCAGGCAGGCTTATCTTGCATTATCTCTCTTTGGCATAGCTTGTAAGATTGGCTCATAGAGGACAGAGTTATACTCTAAGATAAGATTGTAACATTTATTCACGTCAGAAACCGTTGAGAAAAACAAACACTTCAATAAATCCAGACGAGATTCAAACCCTGCCATCCATGTCATCGGTGAACCACACATGATTAGAATGACGCCTTTACCTGTATGCCTGCCAACGCTGTTTTTTTTTTCAGGAATTTTAATACCTAAAATCACGACCATTTGTTAAGATTATATTTATAGAAAATTGTTAACTAATGATGTGATTTTGTCAGCAATGTGTGGGATGACGAAATGCACTAGAGTGAATTATTACATAGTAGGAGTCTGGTAGTAAAACAAAAGTTACTGAAACAATTTTTATATATTAATACGTCAAGTCGTGTGATTTGTAACTATCACGTTTGATAGATATGATCAATGCCTTCAAAATAATATTCATAATACAGTAAAATGTTATTAATGTTGGCGGCAAAAAAATATGTTTGTATTTTGTAAACTGTTCTTTCTTTGAAAATTGGTTCAGACGGTGAGAAAAAGATTGAACTATCGTAGCCGAGTGGTCTAAGATGGCGGCGTCACTCTCTCAAAAGACTTGATTGCAGATGACGTGGAGCTTGGGGTTCTAATCCCGATATGTGGTTTTTGATTAATGGTTTTCCACGTTCCCTCCACCCAAAAGTGGGTACACTTCCTCTAAATTTAACCTAGCTCATTCCTAACACACTATTGTAGTTAGAGTACATACATGTACTTATAACACGAACGGATAGTAAGACGTGGTGCTAGGGAAAAAAAACTCTCTTTTACAAAATGCTACAAATGTACAGCCCTAGTTTAGTTAAATATTGCACAAACTATTATTTTTGTACTTACTCATACAAAATGTATAGCACACATATCTAAACACGCAGTTACCTTACGAGGTAGGCCAGAAACTGCACATACAGCTCAAAAAACCACTCTTCACTTAATACATCCTCACTAACTTTCTCAACACTTCCCAATCCTTGAATACTCCCTTCGCTTCAACAACATCCATACACCGAGTCAAATATGCTATTTTATTATTAAAACTCTTAATGTTTCTCTTTTTCACACATTCGTCTACCACATTTAGACAATTCCTACATGTCCTACCCTTTCTTTTTGATCCACACACTCTACCTTCATATATTTGTTTAGTTTCTTGATCCACACTCATCCTCTCAACATGACCAAACCAAGGTAAGACGCTTCTTTCACATTGACCTATTGGATTCCCTTTCAAACTATTCTCATTTAGTAGTCATTCATCACTGACTCTGTCCATACAAGTTTTTCCACACACATTTCTTAGATATCTCATTACAACCGCATTTACTTTGCTCTTGTGTTTCTCCTGACAAACCCAAGATTCACATCCATAAATTCATACAAAATATATCATAATATAACTATATTTATGGCGAATAAAATATTGTTATTTTTTAAGATGAGCCCAATAGGCCTTCCAGCTACCTTTCTGTAAATTCAGAAGATAAATAGTCCTTCACTATAGTAAAAAAAACCTCTCAATATGTAATCACAAATCAAACCAAGTGGTCTGCATCTGTCACTTTGACATATTTTGTTTATTTTGACAGTTTTATGATAGATTGAATATGACTTTTGAATCCACTTAAGTGGATTCATGGTCTAAGGCAACACTCTCGCAATGCCTGGCATATCGGGGTTCGAATCCTGGTTGAGTGTAATGATGGTGATTCTTCCTTTAACAGTTTTCCGCTTTTACAGTTTTCATGTCAATGCGGATACACTTACTCTAAATTCAACCTTCCTCATCCCTAACATCCCCTAGTTACATACCGAAAGTGTAAAGAATAATTTTTATAATGTACTAGTTCTCTAATATATTGAACATGGATGATGGCGCACTCGTTATTAGAACGCTCTTGCCATAGAGGATTCACTATACTGTACTAGTTCATCGGTTCTCTCCTAGATGTCACGGCAGCTTGGAGGACAATGGCCTCCATCCAAGCAGACAAAATCTCCGTGGTGGCGGTCCAGTCGTAATCTCGCTTCTTCCATTTTCTATGCGCTTCGTGATGTGATTTGTGAAGCGAGGGTGTCTTGTTGCTCAAGGTCGCAGCATCTCTCACACGAGCCAGTCGCGTGGCCACGAACACACCCGAACATCACCGACAAGACCCGACACTTAAGCACCGTTCTAACCTTGAGTGGTTTGATTATTATCGTTACTCTTTTAGAGAGTGGGGAGGAAGTGACTGTTGAGATGGCTGCATCATAGGCAGGTTACAGGGGCAAGTAACAAACTATCCTAGTCAAATAAAAAACTGTTGTGTTTCTCAACTAGTGGTTCACAGACCAGCACCAGACAACGGCTCGCTTCTGTCGGGCCGCTAATAAATGTATAGTAATAGTTTTACTTGTATTATAGGAGCACGTATTAAGAGTGTTCATGATAGCAGCTCTAACTCAGCACCCGCCTCGCGCCAGGTATGGAAGTTGAAGGGAAAAGAAACGACCAAGATATCTCAGAAATATGTGCAGTGTATTCGTATTTGAATGATTACTGGAAACGATGGGGGGACAAAGTGACAAAGTTTCTTGTTAATAACAACAGTGTGTCCCTATTATGACAGGATGAAGATTTGTGCATAATGCGTATCTGTGAAGCTAATCTAAAATGATAAAAAATACCAGCCTTTAAATTGCAGTTTTTATCTAAATATTGTTTAATATTTCAACAATGCCCTGTATTTTAGGAACATCTATCAACTCTTTATCTCAATGTTTAATCAGAAATGATCCACGTGTCGCCGACTATATCACAGAGTTGATTGGCATGTGATGCACACGCTTAAGATCAATTATAGGTAGTTTTGTTGAGAATGAATTTAGTTTCTTAAGGCTGGTTGCTAGTGAGCGCGAATTTAGTGCGCTAATTTTGCAGTTTTTATAGCATAAACATTTTTTGAACAAAATAAATCAAATTTTTCTTCTATAGAAACATAGAGTTTAGTTTTATGCACGTGCTAATCTCAACAGTTTTTGAATATCTGGCATGAGCATGGTGGCATTTGGTGACAAACTTTTTAAATTAAGAGGAAAAGTCATTAAATTCTAAGACCCCCTTGACAGATATTCAAGGACTGTTGAGATTATCATGTGCAGAAAACTAAACTATATGTTTCTATAGAAGAAAAATTTGATTTATTTTGGCCAAAAATGTTTATGCTGTAAAAACTTCAAAAATACTTACCTAAACTCACACTCACTATCACCCCATCTTAAGTGATTCACGACAAAATTTAACTTGGCTCATTAGTGGGACAAATAAGTCTGTATTCGTGAGAGAGTTACGCCAACGTTACACATCGTCAATTACGTGTTTGTGGCATTTCTTTAGTCGTTTATTTTTTTGGTGTTCTCACCTACAATAGGAAACTGAACCTAGACATGTCATACGTTCTATGATCAGTCTAGAATTTGTTATAGCTAGATATCAAAGCTCACAATTACAAAAATCGAGGCACGAGAATGTTGCCGATATGATTAGCTGCCTGTGAAATAAAACCTACGATCTATATTTGAACCAAATTGCAATTGGTGTTCAGCACCTGTAACGTATCGGTCTTTCATGAGGAACAAATAATTTTGCTAGTCCATTGAATTGAAAATGTTGGGAGCTTCTACACCAGTGGTTATCAACCTGGGGGTAGGGGGGTGGAACAGTTCGGAAATAACGTTAAAAATTATATTAAGATTGAAAAATAATAATAAAGCAAGGACATAATGCATTGAGACTAGCAATAATGACTTTGCGAGATTATACAGTTTTATTTTATTTTAGTTCTCACTTCACGTACCTCTAGACCCGTGTTTCTCAAAATGTGGTCCACGGTGGCCTATCAAGTGGTCCGCGGGATCGCAGGAAGTTTAGTAATAAAAATTAATTTCAGAATGTTGATCACATATAACAACAATTTGAAATGCACAAAAATGAAATATCCATACAATGCTGTATTTATTGCCTCAGTAGACACGAGTCAAATAGGAAAGTAAGCCTCTATCAGCCTTAAGTCAATAAATCTGAACCATCATTTTTCAAAAAGTATTAGATTTAAAGTGTTAAAAATAATCACAAAATATTACTTACCAATTAAATGTCATATTATTGTTTAAGATTTCATTTAATAAATTATTTTTGTCTTTGTCGCAAACTTGAATTGCCAACATACTTTAGTAACTTTATTCTATTACTTAACAGTAGGTTATGCTTCTTTACTAATTAATTCAACTCAATTAAAATGAAAGTTATGAATTAAGCAAGATTCCAATACAATCATAATAATAATTATTACTTCAGTATCTTTGATAGGATTACCTCTATTATGTTTTTTCCTGCATAACTTTACTAACCCGAATGGTGCTAAAATGAACCCAGTGGTTCCTGAGTGCACATAACTTCCATTTGGTGGTCCTCCATCAGCATACATTTGAGAAACAATGCTCAAGACTGTGGCGCACCCAAGGAGTAAGGAGGGGGTGGGGGTAGTCGGTAATCCCCCCTCAAGTTCGTAAATGAGTTAAGGCGATTGGCCCTTTTCTTTTGGAGTGAAAATGCAGAGCCATGGGAACAAACGGTTATTTCCAAGAATTTTTATTGTTTTGCAATTTTCTTTTCGGAAACGGTTTGTTCAAGAATAGAAGCATGTTGATTAAGTTATACGTTTTATATATATATATATAATTTTAACAGTGATCAAATATCAATAATTTTGACTTTTTCAATAGAAAAATGCCGGCTGCATGACAAAAAAATAAGAAAATGTAAAAATTAATAAATATTGATATATTATCTTAGAAGAGATATTGAAAATATTACTATAAAAATTTCACTCGTTCTCAAGAAAACTGATATTTCCAAACGTATGATTTTTTCCACAAGACCTGTCAGGTAGCTAGCTCCATCTACGGTTTCCGTGATCCATCTGTTCTTGTTGGCGCGGAAGGATACTTTGGTCTGTCGTGAAACCACGCCACGCCTTTCACCCTCCCGTCCACCATCCCACAAAATAGGTTTTAGACTTGAACAGGGCCAAGGGCCTTAAATAAAAGTTTAAAACATATTAATGAAATTGAAGACGTGTCAAATGCGTGGGCTACATTTTAAGACCAGACTTATTACTTGATACTCAAATACACATTAAAAGATCCCCTGAAATTTTCAAGTGGAAAAAAGTTCACAACTAATAGTTTTGATACATACTCCCTTCTCCCCAACCAAAGTAAGTTTCTAGATGAACTACCACTTATGTAACAAACATCTAAATATATTAACTTTCCGTTTCCGTGTGGAAATCATTCTACATTAATTACGTACAGCCTACAGTAGTTGCTATAATTTATCCTAAATTCTGGCTCATTTCTGGTAGAAAATATTCGCAGGTTTCGACTTCCCCGATAATTTCTTCTAAAATGTTTCTCGGAGGAGTACTATAAACAATTTAATGGTTGGGCTATCTCAGTGCCAGCGATATCAACTGAGGTGCTCATACCTGGCTCCAGATATCGGGACTTAGGGCCAGTTTCATAGTCAGATTTAGTACGCCTTAAGTGCGAGTCGATACTAAATACAAGACGTTACCTACCTGAAATTGAATGGAATGGGCCAGTTTCGCATATGAAACTGGCCCATTCCATTCAATTTCAGGTAGGTGACGTCTTGTATATTAGTATAGCGCCGCACTTGAGGCGTACTAAATCTGACTATGAAACTGGCCCTAAGTTCGAATCCCAACCAGTTGTGCTGGTGGTGGGTTTTTCCCGTTGTGACTTTATCATTCTCTTTCATGTTGGGGCACTTCCTTGATTCTCATCCTCTTCCTAGCACGTCCTTATGTCCCGGAAAACTCGAACTGGCAGTAAGAATTAACCCGCCTCGGTGGCCGCATGCTCTAGCACGCTACTCTAGTGTTAGACTAGACTGCCAAAGACGGGGAGATCAGAGTTTGATCCCTGTCGGGCGCATTAAGGGTGGTTTTCCTAATTTATCTCCACGCAAATTCGGGTGCACTTCCTATATAATTTAACCTTCTTAATCCTTAACACATTAGGGTAATTAGTACATAGGTGTGTAACCTGAACGGGTGATAAAACTCTGTTCTAAGAAAAATAATTAATAATATAGCGCTATTTTTTATTCACTATCACAATCCTCTTGATAAGTAAATAGGCTACCTTAAAACGTTAGTCATCTATCAGCTCGTAAAGCTTCATTAATATTCGCCCACATAGATAAGTAATATTTTAATTATTTCTATGGCTAACTCATGGTGGCTATTATTTTTAATTTGTATCGACATTCATTTGTTTGGATGAATCGAGCTCAACAGTTGAACTAATACATTCATATCTAAGTAATAAACAAGATTTTATTTTAAATAATTATAATATGTAGGTAACCATCGTAAGCCTGAAGCTATCAGTGAATATCCGTGTAGGGCTTTACTGATCACTTTATATTTTAACTTGTCCTCAGATTCCATGGATCACACCCAGAAGTAAAGGGGGGGCACTCCCTTATCCAGATAATATCAAAAATAATTTTAATAAAAGTTTAAAACATGTGAATTACTGCATAACTATAATATATAGAGCAATAACTATGTGTCTTATGACTTATATTCAAAAGATCTACCACTATATACATTAAAAGTTCCCCTTAAATACTCTCAATAAATTGTTTGTGCCCCCTACCATCCATCTACCATAGCTGCTCCTAAAATTAAATTTACGGGTGTGCCACTGCCACGTTCAACTACAAAATGAAACCATGACTATTTTAAACTCTAGTTGCAATTGTATAATCCAAGAATGATCGTTATTTCATTATTTTTTTTGACAAAAAAACAGAAACACAAGTGTCTACATTGGGTTGAGTCTAGAGTCTAGACGCTTAAAGCTTCCATTAAATAGTCTAAACTATTTACAGATGTTCCCTCCTTCGCATTTTAAAGACGCACATACATATACATAATGTTTTTTCCTTTCAGTGTTATGATAAACGTTTATTTGGTCTCCTTGCTCGCTGTAAGACAAAAAACAACATTATCTGTCTCCCTTACATTTCTAAACATGTTTTGCATCAACATATATATTTGCATACATATGCACATATTTTTGTAAAATATATTTAAAGTTATTTTTCTATTTTCCCTTCCCGGATATAATATATTTCGAATAGTTTGCAACATTAAAAAAACTTAACCTCAATTGCATGTATATTAAACGAGAGAAAGGATTTAAAACTTGTCGGTTGAATTGTTCACAAATGTTTATTTAAAATTATCCGTTTTCCCTTTAAATAATTTCTATATTTATTTGCATATTGTGCTCCTTAGACAATAGGTTTCCTGCAATAAAGCATCAGAGCGTTGTGTATTATCATTTCTGGCAGGAAGAACAGTTTTATAAAATACAAACATAGTATTTTGGTTCTGAAAATTGAAAAAATGACACCTGGACACGGGAATCGAGCCCGGGACCTTTGGCTTAGTACGCCAATGTACGTCCATCGTAGGCTCTGCGTTAAAATATGAGTGAAGAATGACCCTGGGCACGAGACGAATCCTGGATAGCTCAGTGGTTAGAGCATTGGCGTACTAAGCCAAAGGTACCGGTTTCGATTCCCGTGTCCAGGTGTCGTTTTTAAATTTTCACAATATGATATCTAGATGGAGTAATCCTCACTAAAAGCATAAATTATAGCTTTGGCTATTTAAGTCATAGTATTTTGGGGTTAAGATTGATAACATTTGACTTAATTATAAATGTTATTTTATAGGTATTGATAATATCAATCAAGAGTTATATATGTAAATCATATTACATGAGCTATTTTTAATGTTGTTATGTTATGTTGTTTTTATACAATCGGGAGGGATATGCCATCCAGTTCAGTCCCCTGTATGTAGACTATTAGTCGTTCAGAACGTTGCCCAGGATACACCATAGGAGGTTGTCTACACGTCGTACCCGCAATGAGATGGTGTGATGACAGTTATTATGGAGGTGTGGAGCTGGGGTGAGTATTAACCTAATTTAAGCCTAACTCACCAAACCCTAGTGACCGCTAGGGTTATTCCCCGGGAAAATAATCAAGGTACCATCCGGGAATCGAACACAGAGCCCCTAGGCTCGTAGCCAGGTGCATTAACCATTACACCACGGGGCCGGTTATTAGTCAACGTATGCATTTATGATAGTAGCTGTTTTACTAACGTTTGTGACTGTCATTTATTATTCTGCCTAACAGAATCCTACTATTGTTACTTAACGAGCTTGATATGTCAGTAAATTGTCATTAACTCTTTTTAGAGCAACGCTTTAGCAACAAGTATACCCACGTATGAACATAAAAAGTATAAAACGATAAAATACAAAGACAATTATTATATGTGTATGCCAAGTTCGGTCAAAATATATCAAAATTAAGATAGAAGCGTTTATCAAACAACTTGATGGTTTGAATTAACGTAATCCAATTATATTGATAAATTCTTCTTACTACCCACCTGGACTATCTACAAATGTACACCAATAGGGTTGGGATGAGGAAGGCAGAACTGTAGAGGAATACGTGGAGAGAAAGTGGGAAAAACATCTAAAGTACCCTCT
Source organism: Timema genevievae (assembly GCA_902155825.1). Classification (NCBI taxonomy): domain Eukaryota; kingdom Metazoa; phylum Arthropoda; class Insecta; order Phasmatodea; family Timematidae; genus Timema; species Timema genevievae. The sequence goes on from CABFWO010001645.1 coordinate 142,552, forward strand.
ACCATGGCCGGATTAATATTTTGAAAACCCCGGGGCTACAGATACTGCGAGGCACCCAGTAATATTTTGCAGACCCCGGGGCTACAGTTACTGTGAGGCATCCAGTAATATTTTACAAACCCTGGGGCTACAGGTACTGTGAGACACCCAGTAATATTTTCAAAAGGAAGAAAAAATAACTAAACAATACAATATATAATATGTATAAAGTACAATGTTTCTTTTTTCCGTAGTATGTTTACTACAAATATATGTAGGCTACATTATTATTAAATAAATCATTTAAAGTACTTATACTTTGATTCAGCATTCACAAATGAAATAACTTTTCACTTAATCTGTGTAGGCCCTCCACCTCGTGGAAGCCCTAGGTGGTAGATCCTAAGGCTCCTGCTTAATCCGTCTTTGTAACCTTCCCCGTCACCAGTAAACCAGACGAGATAAAACCGACGCCCCCACCAATGTACGCACTGGTACGAGTTTGATTATATACCGTCGATACTTCTCCGTACACTCCATAAACAGTGAGAGGTTACGTTCTTACTTTGACGAGCTCCAATATAGCCCTGTCAAACTGCACCATAGTAAAAACAAAGGTATGCTTGCTACCTCGCAGGGTAAATGGAGTGGACTGTACATAAGATACCTGGTCTCAAACATGCACGACAATTAACAATAGTTGTTTCTCAACATATTAGGTAATCTACTGATTAGCATCAAACTCTGTATCGATGACATATCTTGTTGACATTACTTGGCAGCTCTTTCAAAGGGCAGTGGTAAATTTATCCATCTAAGATTGAACATCAGCCCCATTTTATTTTATCTGGGAAGAGATTATCACAAGATTATTTCAAATTATGTTTGTTTGTTCTCTATGGGTGCGAAACATAGACTCTTAACTTAAATGACGAAAATAAATTTAGGGGGTTCGAAAACAGGGTGTTTAGGAAGATATTTGGTCCAAAAATTGATGAAGATAGTGGGGGGTGGAGGAGGCAACATAATGATGAGCTGCATACCCTATACTCATCACCAGACATTGTTAGGGTAATAAAATCTCGCAGGTTACGGTGGGAAAATGGGAGTATCTAGACCCGCGTTCAAGCTATTGACCCAATGGGAAAAGACGCAGATGGGAGGATAACATTTGGATAGACCTGAGGGAGATAGGGTGTAATGAGATAGACTGGATAGAATTAGCACAAGATAGGACTAGGTGGAGTACTTTTGTTAGTACAGTAATGAATTTTTTAGTTCCTAGTGCCAAAGAGTAAGTAAGTATGTTTACTTAGCCAACCTTTAAATATATACATATTTTTTCAGCTTCCTTTAGTAATGGCATCAAAATGGAAGATCTATTTCTAGCAACATAACATTTTCTTACTGAAATAATACTTATTTTCTATAAATACAAATTTACTAATTTTACCTATAGTATGAATATATACTTGTTTCCGTATGAAAAATTGTTTGTACAAAACAACAACATGAAATTTAAGGTTAAGTTCCAAAGCGTGCACCATTTGACAAACATTCAACCATTAATGAACTGTAAACAGAATGTGTCTCTCAGCTGAGCCAACACATTTTCTAAAAAAAAAAATTGTATTAATTTTAGAAACGTCTTAACTAGGTAAGGCTATTTTTTTTTATTTCGTTCCAGTCGGGGCTTGACCATCGAGATGTTTTCTTGAGACACTTTTGATTTTTTGCTCTGCAGATCTAATCTTGTTCTTTGGATTAGTATTGTGATTTAACTGTACATGTACTGTTTGTACGCCGTTTGACACAATGATGGAGTTTCAAAATATTGCAACAGTACGCGACACTGGTTAATTAATACTCAAGAAACTTTAGATTTCTGATTCACTTTCGGGCCATCAGCTTCATTATGAGATTTGTTCATCTTGTTCTTCTCCAAACAAACATAGGAACTAACTTCTAAATTAATAACATGGCCCAGTTACCTTTTTTCATAAGTTTGATCCTACTTCATTCAACATTTTGAATGTGTTTTGAGCAATTGAACTTGTTAAACTTGAAGTTTAGAGTGAATCAATAACTCCCCGTTCCCTCTTGAACTTTACTTAAACAAACTAATTACTTGACGACCAACATTATCAAGTTATAATGTGCTGATAAGCTCCATCTTTGGTCCATGCTCTGAGATCCTTAATATTATGGTACAATATACACTCCTAGATCCTACAAACAAAGCAGAAATAAATCAATTTTTTTTAAATAAAACTATAATCATATAATTAGAAAAAAAAAAAAGAATAGTTCCACGAAGCTCTTCATTGTTCGTCTCCGACTACATAGCTTAAATAAATAGAAACACCAATGCTCCATAACACGTACCGGTGGTCACGCAGTCTAAAGAATAAAGCTCGCAATGGACTGTAAAGGTAATATATAATAATAACTTTTATGAGTTTCATATGGCACTCACAATATTGATGCCAAATAACTCTCCTTATTGTCACCAGAACTTTTTTGTTTGTTTATTTAAATGTCTCTATTTATTTAAATAAATACTTATATTACCTGAATAAAGAGAAGGGGCGAAGCCCCTCAAGAGGCTGAGATCTTGAATAAAGAGTTCGACTTCCGGTTTAAGAGGCTTTAATTCGATCCCCTGCAGTTCCTAAACGAATGGAATATTGCCTATGGGAACTTTTCCTTAAATATGCATTTAGTATTCATCTGCTCTACTGAACCTGGAATTTTATAACTTGTTTACTGTTGTGTCACAATTAAGTTATTAATAGTCTAGTAGATGTTTAAATTTAATCTATTTAGATATATAACCTGACTTTGTTTGGAAGTACATCTTGGAAAATACAAATATATGTATTTACGGTCAAAGTTGATAGCATCTTAATATATTATTTGTGTTGTTTTATAGGTATTGTTAATATCTAGCAAAATTTACAGCTGCAGATAACATGACTACATATATGAATTTATTAAAACTGTTTTATTAGCTTTTTTAACTACCGGATACTGTACCTCATACCAAAATCAGGGTAAAGATTTTCTATTAGTTCATGCAAATGTTATGTACTGTCATTTTGTTTGTTTGGAATATCTCAAAATGTTCTCGAAACACAGAATTATTCTAAACTTATCCACTATAATCAATTGAGCTAGGGTTCAAACCCTTGGCCCATCTCAGAAGCCTTCTCTCACTACATTTATTGTATTCTCCGAGACATCGATGATTACAGTACAATTTCACAATAAGGACCTAATATGTCACCTAGAAGAGTTACTAGATCTACTTTCATATGTTAATGCATCAAGACATGTGATCTGTAGCTGTCACTTTTTTTTTAGCACCGCGTCTTACTACCCGTTCGGGTTATACGCTTAAGTACTAATTACACTAATGGATTAGGAACTGGGAAAGGTTTAATTTAGAGGAAGTGAACCCGCATTTGCGTGGAGGGAGAGTGGAAAACCATTTTAGGAAAAACCACCCCCAGTTCACCCGACCGAGATTCGAACCTCGATCTCCTCGTCCTCGGTGGTCTAGCTCAACACGACTGGCGCGTTAGCCAACTACGCCACCGAGGCGGGTGGCTGTCACTGTTGATAGATAATATCAGTACTGTCGACCTCGGCGGTCTTGGGGGGAAGTTCTGTGGGTTCAAACCCAGCCGGGGTCAATGAATTTCTCTTTAGCGATAAATATCCGTAACACAGCTTCCTTCGGAGGGGAATTAAGGCCGTCGGTCCCATGTCTATTGTGGCATGAAGGAGCCTTGGATGGTATGTGAACATAGCCTCCCTGGTAAAAATTAGAAGGCCCTTTCACTCTCACTCAGAGAAATTTATCGTGTGCTGACCTGATCAATCGGTTTAGAAAGTATACGTTAAATACTCCAAATAAATATAATAATATCTATACCTATAAAATAACACTAATAAAACACTATCAATGTTGACCACAGAAAATATGTTGGTATTTTCTAAAAGGCCCTTCTTATTAAAATTGATCTATAGATTAAATGTGCTGTTTTAGGCTAGGGGAAAGTTATTTTTTAAGTTGTTTTCTTTAAAACTAAAGTATTTTTTGATTAACAAAGTTCACTCGCCTCCACCACCAGTATTTCTGAGTCTTTACTTTTATATATTGTTCCTTTCCTTGGAGGTTTTTTTTTCTGTAGAAGTTTTTTTTTTTCGAAGAATGGATTTAGCTAATTAATTCTCTTTATCTAAGAACATTTTAAAACAATTTTGCAAAGAAATTCATAAAGTTAAAATCCTTTTGAAAGTAATAATTAGTTATTTTTAATTAAAATAGGTGCAATATCATTAACAGATATTTTAATTGGATAAGCAGGTTCTTCTCTGGATATAATTAACAAAATATTTTTATTTTTAGTTTATGTGATAATTTTTGATCCAAAACGTTACGTTCGGCTCGAAATTTAAACAAATAAATTTTAAGTCGACTTTTATCGTTGGCAAATCTTAAACTACGCCATAACCTTTTTAAGTTATATTCACTTACAAGGAATTATTTAAGGTGTTGTGAAAATATTAAACCTGTACATAATTAAAATAATATTTTAACCATGGGATTACTAATATACCTCAATTGTTTGAGTCAGGATAAGAAATACCGCTTTTTAAATTTGTTATTCTATAATAATTAGCTTAGCATTATTTTAGATTATGAATGTAGGGGACGGGAGAAAAGGTGAGTGATGTGGCAGTTTTAATATCAAAACACTTGGTATGTAAAGATAAATCAAATATTTATTCAGTAGAAACACAGAGTTTAATTTTCTCCACATGGTGACCTCGAAATTTGTTGAATATCTGTCAAGAATTTATTGATAACATTTTTCTTAATTTGAAATTTTCTCATCTAAAGCCTATATGCTCATATTATTATTATTATTATTATTATTAGCACCGCGCCTTACTACCCGTTCGGGCATGCTCATAATAGATATTCAACAACTGTTGATGTCATCGCGTGAAAAAAATTAAACTCTTTGTTTTTACTGAAGCAATATATTATTTATTCTATTCATAAAAAGTTATGATATAAAAACCTCAAAAAAAAAACTGGTATTTTCTCGCATCCTCTACATCTCAACCTTAAACGAAAAAATTGTCGATAAAAAGATTCGCGCTTTTTTAAGATAACTTTTAAATGGAAAAAAAAAACCTCTCGATACACAAATAGATGAGTAAAACTTGAAAATTAGTTGTATCCTCGAAATAGTAGTCATCCAATAAAGGAGTAGGGGAACGAGGGTGTCTAAGGATGCTGTGGTGGCACTCCCTCCCCCTTCACCCCCTTTCTTCACATCCTCTCGAGCTCTTCAAGAGCAAACTAACCGTTCGAAACTTGGCGGTTCTCAGCTGGTCGGGACCGCGGCTTTTCAAACAATCACGACCCCTCCATCATCGCCGCTATTCATCCCCTTAATCTAAACCACATTCTTCTCTCTGGTCCATTTAATCCTTGAGGTCGCTACTGGCTGATCCAAGTTTACCCACATATCGAGAAGCGGCTAAGTACAGTACATTCCTATCAACAATCCGAGGATTGCCAAAATTCATCAAGCCATTTTATTTTTTTCTTTCAAAATGTTTAAATATCCCCACCGGTGGACACGAGGAATTAGCATCAAGCTCATATAGTATGGTGGTTAGGTCGGTATTCGAATTCTACCCGAGTGTACTAAAGGTAGTTGTCCAACAAATTGTTTTCCACTCTCCCTCCACGCATATGTTGGTACATTTCCTCTAAAATAAAACTTTCTCGTCCTTAGCCTATTAGTGTAATCGAATGCATATAGTCCGGAATGGGTAGTAAGACGTGGAGAAAAAATATTTAACGTATTATCCGTTCACCCTGAATGGTGGCAATGTCTTACCTTGACTGATTATACTATGGCCTTAGCTATAGTCTATACCATAGTGGAATAATGCAAGGTATACCGCATTCACGGTAGGAATTACTCTCTGAAAGGTCTTTTTTCCTACCAATATCCTACTATATAATAGATTTCTGGTAGGGAGAAAGGCCTTTCAGAAAACAATTCATACGCTGAACAGACCTAAGCTTGATACCTAACAGGCTGGACTTTAGACGAAAGGGTAGGATAATTTGTTAAAAGAGTTTGACATTTTTATTTGGAGGATGTGTTTTTACTTTCTCTAGATCCCTTGGAAAGAGAAGTATTGGAATCGTAGCTCGTACAAACAATCGAGTTCGAGATTTTGATAAAATGTCAACGTTTAAGGCCCCCGTGAAACAAAAAAAAAGTTATTTTTGTTATGCCACCTGTGTGTGTGTCTATTTATGTGTGTTTCTTTCTGTGTGTGTTTCTATCTGTGTGTGTGTTTCTATCTGTGTTTGTTTCTATCTGTGTGTGTTTCTATGTGTGTGTTTCTATCTGTGTATTTTGTCTATCTGTGTGTGTGTTTCTTTCTGTGTGTGTTTCTATCTGTGTGTGTTTCTATCTGTGTTTGTTTCTATCTGTGTGTGTTTCTATGTGTGTGTTTCTATCTGTGTATTTTGTATATCTGTGTGTGTGTTTCTTTCTGTGTGTGTTTCTATCTGTGTGTGTTTCTATCTGTGTTTGTTTCTATCTGTGTTTGTTTCTATCTGTGTGGGTTTCTATGTGTGTGTGTTTCTATCTGTGTGTGTATATCTGTGTGTTTCTATCTGTGTGTGTTTCTATCTGTGTGTGTTTCTATGTGTGTGTTTCTATCTGTGTGTGTGTTTCTTTCTGTGTGTGTTTCTATCTGTGTGTGTTTCTATCTGTGTTTGTTTCTATCTGTGTGTGTTTCTAATGTGTGTGTTTCTATGTGTGTGTTTCTATCTGTGTATTTTGTCTATCTGTGTGTGTGTTTCTTTCTGTGTGTGTTTCTATCTGTGTTTGTTTCTATCTGTGTGTGTTTCTATGTGTGTGTTTCTATGTGTGTGTTTCTATCTGTGTGTCTGTCTATATCTTGACCTAGAGCCGAAACCATTTTACTGATTGGGCTAAAACTTGGTATCTAGGGTTTTATAAGGTTCCTCAGAGGGATTTTTCAAGATAACTTATCTTAAAACTTGGGGCAGTTTTACTAAAAGGGAAAAAATCTCTAAATTAATTTTAATGATTTTGATTAAATTTTGTACCTAAGCACTGTTTAACATTACAAACAAAATGGTGATTCTCATTTTGCTATTAAAATTACTTTAAGAATACTTTACATCATCAGAAATGTCCAAATTGGTTCATATCTCCGTAGCTATTTGAAATACAGAATAATTTATTAATGTAAAGTTGTAATACTATTAAAAATTAAAATATTTTATTTTAAATATATTTTTATAAAACTAATAGTTTCTAAGTTTATATATATATATATATATATATATATATAATGGCGAACTTTTGAATGTGGAACGATTGTTATGCTCTTTGATGGACAAAGATGTTCCTCTTTTCGTATTGTTTTAGTAACAGTGAGTATTATTTCATTTATACTCTTTGGTGTTTCCGCAACATTGTATATTATTTAGTTTAACAATTCTTACAAGTTTTTAGTAAATTTCTCTATTCTAAGATACAAGAGAGATAAAGACTGTGCGGTGCACTGTACCATTTATTTTTCGTTTACCAGGTCCTTGATGGTAACGTACTCCAGACCGAACATCCATGGCATACCGGTGACTTCCGCAGTCAGGATATCAACCACAGACCCTTAGAGCTAAAGGATTAGCGATATCAAATTGTACCACAATGCAGAATATCACATAATGTAAACAAAAAATAGTCTTGGTTTAAATGTATTTCAAATGCTTCGCAAACCAATTCCCCAAACATTTCCAATCAAATACAACTTTGAAAACAAAATATGTTTCTGATTTACTTAGGAGAATCATAAAGTGTGTAAATGTACGAGTGTGCATTTTTCATTTAGATTGACGACATGATATAAATTCCAAAACTCCATTTTGCTGTTCACAGATTCTATGAGCACGTGATATAAAAATATCTGAAAAACATCAACGTATATATTTGACACACGCTCTCAAAATGTTTGGCCACCCATGCTCTAAATGGTTTCCCAATATTCCTTCCATCAAATGTGGGCACGTTTGATACCAATCTTACCTTCTTCATTCCTACCTCATTATTGTAATTATAATGATCTGGCTCGAATTGGAATTGATAAAGATAACTGTGTGAAAATACTAAAATAGAGCTATTAAAATTTGTGGTACTAATAACGTTTGGAATGAAAGAACAGGGGATGATGTAGATTTGTTTGCAGAGCATATATTTACAAAGGTCTAAGGTCCCGGATTTGTACATTTGAACTTCACCCCTAGAGGCCAAGCAAATGTGATACTTCTATTTCTTGCCAACAAATTATTATTAATAAGAAATGTTACAAGTGTTCTCAATTAAAATAATCGCTTTGTAATTTATGAATACCTACCTTGCAAAAAGCAAAAGTGCACATTGCTTTTGTTGTTATTTGTGTGTACAGTAGCCCCATGGCTTCTTTGGTGCTGACTGATAGCTCACAGCTGACAGCTGACGGCTTTGAAAAGCTACCAGACCAAATTATGTATCCCTACGCCGAACCATATGATCTGCAAAAACATGTGTTTAACAGCTGTCACTCCTGACAGTCAAAATTTAGGTATATACCTAAATGTTGACTGTCAGCTGTGAGCTGTCAGCTAGCACCAAAGAAGCCATGGGGCTACTGTATATAGCTAAGATTTAAAAAAATCTCTTTAATTAAAGCGTAAATATTGACATAAAACGCTATTTCGTGACCAAACTATTTTTATATACTATAGTTCTTTGCTTGTCAATAATTTTTTTTCTAAGATTAGACTGACAGACAAATATAAATAAATTTTAAGGGAAATTATGTTGACCTAAAGTATAAAGCTTTATCGACTCCAAATTTAATGAAACGTTTTTATAACTTAACGGAAAATTCCTCTTCTTTTTTTGTAAGCCTATAGAAAAAAAAGTATAAATCAAAATAATAAATTTGAAATTATTGATATAAACAAACAATAAAAGCCGTTTAGCTAAAATTCAGCTCGACAAAATAAATTTCATACTGTAGTATTTTCCAAGCAAATCGGAACTTGGATCTCCCTACTACTAAGTGGGCTTTCATCTTAAGTAGGCTACCTATTAAATACTTTATCAGAAGGAAATAAATTAAATTTTTTTTTTTAGTTTTTTGCATTCAAATGCGCTGTAAGAAAATACGTGATGTGTTTTAATGGTTGACTTTTAAGAGCAATAATGTGTATGAACAAGTCGCGAGGAGTTGTTGGTCTCCATTTTCCCACGGCAGCCGGACAACGAAGGTCGGGTTATGTTGGTGGGGGAACTGTGGAGGAGGAGGAAAGGGGGAGAAGATCTAGGGTTTATGACCAGCACAAGGCAGTTTTACGACCATCTCCTACCCAGTCCTCTTACTGACCAAACAAGGACAGAGACTGGTCAACCCTTTCATTCTGTAATAATGAGTGCATCATACGAGCGGAAGGATTTATTTCACTCACACTTCTATTAGACGAGGCCGTAGTAGCGCATGAGTATGCAAAACCTTTCAGACTCAGTTTCTCTTTTGAATCGTATTCATGGTACCTTAAACAGTGTAAAAACACAGGTTGCCACCAATTCTCGTGGTCGGGCTTCCCTTGGGCCGCCATTAAAGATGGAGGACGGGCTAGGTCCCATTGACGTCATTATTTCAGTAACCGCTCACCCGAGTTAAATACTTATTTTTTTACCAGGAAGATCATAAAATAATCTTTAGAATTTGTCACTATACATCTTTTGATATCTCCTTTCTTTGTCTTGTAAGGATTCAAAAATCATTATGCATAATAAACAAATAAATGTTTCACCTTCAAGCGTAATTACTCATTTCTTCACGAAATCTTTTATCATTTAATGAAACAGTTCCAAACCATTTCTAACATACATTATTCAGTCATTTAATAATTTTACATGGTGGGAATATTAAAATAATCTTAATATGGCCACCGGTTATTGTGAGCCAAAACATTTCTCACTGGAGCATTTTATTTTTGTTTGAAATAATGAAAACAATAACTCTGTATAGTAATGAATGAATACCTATGGATTGTTCAGTAAAGATTTAAAATAATTACATCCTTACACTTTATTCAATAAAAAAGATTATTATGATATCCATCAATCAAATGAGACATAAACTGATTGATTTTTACAGTCTTCGTTAAAACAAGCACATAGTGGAATTCAATCCAGTTTTTTTTTTTTTGCAAGTGCAACTAAATTTAATATAATGTTTCCTGAAATTACATGGTGGAATTAAATCATCGGGCACTGCTTTTTTGGTGAAATATCTCGGCGTAAGTTCATTAATCTGTTCTTCGTGTCCAAAATCCTAGATTAGTGGCTCGTAAAAAGGGCTGACAGAATTAATCCTAATGTATGTTTGGGCAAATGCTTGTAATTCATCTTGATTTAAAGCATCTGATGTGGATGGAATTTTCTCTAATACTAACCGTATGGCCAGAGAACATGAGATAGAGATATAGCAGACACCGCCTGCAGTTTGTTCAGTTTTTATCTATTTGTGTTAAATATAACTGCAGTTTTAGTTACAATACAGAACCACTCAGAATTGCTATTGTCTTTAGAGATTTGTGATGGAGGCATCTCCACATACGAATTAGAAAGGGGTGCTGTTTTCGGATGGTGAAACTCCCTTAGAGTTTGACAGGAAAGTGATGTAGGATGTCGAATTCCTAAACTTCGAATCATCTCACTTGTTATTGTTCGGAGATTTACAACCGGGTTAAAGTCATTGCCTTCTTGATACAAGACCATTGCCAATACATGTGTTGTATTATTGCCACTCAAGGTTTCTTCCACAAAATCTTTGTTGTCAATAGCTCCATGTAATAAGAGAGATGGATTATTTTTAACATTAGCTGGAACTGGAACATTTTGAGATTGATTTTCCCAGATTACTTTACGCTAAAGCTCTTTATCTATATCATGTAAGGCAGTATAATATGAAATGTAGTGACCTGATTTGAACAACATTGCAATGACGCTTTGATCGAGTAAGATGATAAACAAATTATGCCAAGGCTACATACTTGGGAATATTCATGCCTCTAACAGAAAAATAAAAGTCAAGATAAATTTATTTAACACGACGTAGCTTGTTATCACTTAGTATTTTCTCATTGGCAAACAAATGGTTCTTGAAGAAGGCCCACTGTAACCATGTTACAACATGTAAAGAAAAGGATTGTTTGGTTCACCGATTCTGCCCCCATTTGGCTCGTCTCAACAAGGCTCAACACGACAAACACATCACGGCATGACTTGTATCTGACTGAACTGAGAGACCTTGGTTTACCGCCCGCCTCTGATTGTGCCTCGCCCAAAGAAAAACAAGAGACAGTCGACATGCGCAGACTCGTGCGCACCGACGAGTGTGTTGTGAAAGCAACGGATCTATTGTGCGGCGCGAGTTTTGAATTAAGCCGAGACTGAGTGAGCAAGTTCCAGAACCGTGCTACCCCCTTACCCCTCTTACCATCCTTGCTTCCCGCGCTTTGAGAGCACGTGATGCCTATCGTGTGTATATAATGGCAGGACTCTGTAGTGCCAGTACGCATATCACTACAATCTCTAGGTGAGACACTTTGGTCTTTGATAGGTTTAGTTTTGTTTATTTCAAAATTCTGTTTGGCATTAATGGATTCAAAATTACTGTTTGGCGATATTATGTAAAATTTCAATCTTTATTTATTTTCGTCGGGTCTGCAGGATTTTGATTAGAGACCATGGTACAACGCAATACCGTTGCACGGTTGGACCCAAAACATTTGTTAGATAGAGTAACTCTTTTTACCCGCTTCACGGATGGGTTTACATTTTAAAGCACCACCATTTTTAAAGTGCAGTATTCTATTGGATTATATCATTTAATATTTTAGAAAACTTATGTTTAAATGATTATGTTACTTGTTATTATTGGGAATATAGTTTATTGGAGATTTATATTTTGTTAGTTAAACCAAGGGCCGCGGGCCCACGTGCTTAGTTTGGCTAACTTTGTTCATATGTTAAATATCTCAACTCTAGTAAATCTTTCAATATTGTATTTTTATTGCGCCCAGTAATGGCTGTTAAGATAAACTTTTATCTAGAACACATTGTGTATTACTCTAGTAAATTGAGAGTCGCCGGTGGCGATGGGCTAATATCCTTATGATATTACCAGAGTCTGTAGGTTACTATTTCTATCTCTCGTTATTATTATTATCCCTATCAGATTTGTACGAAGGTCAATTTAACTGTAAATTTGTTGGAATTGTTTGATCAGCCATCTTCGAGCTTGGGGTCGTGCCCCGGATCTTTTATATGGATTCTACGTCTAACGCTAGGTGTGCTTCACTCTCTCTCTCTTCGAGTTTTGTCATTTTGTTGAATAAAAAATAAAACTCTTTTGTAACCAACCTGACTGTTATTTACACCACAATGATGGAAGCTCAAACTTGTTTAATTTATTTTCTACCACAATTTCGTCTTTGACACAACCTTCAGATAATAGTTTGTATTGTGATATTTACTCTCTTAACTGAATTGCAGTGTCTTTAAAGCTACTATGGAAATTATCTATTTCTCTAATTCTTTGAGCCGTTTGTCCAATAGGAATGTTGCTCATCAAAACTAAAGGGGGAGTGTTGACATGAAAATAAGGCGGTTACTTGTTTTTTGGGGGAAAATCCATTTAAGTATAGTTTATCGATGACTTTTTTTTAAATTTAAGTATTTAAAAAATGTCTCTAGTGCTTTGGTTGAAAATGGGTGTCTGGCAAGATTCTACATAATAAATAAATATATATCCATGTATTGGTTTTTGTAAAGATATTTTTTTCATAGTACAGTAGTTCACTGATAATTGAGTTTTTGTAAAATCTGAATTAAAAAAAAAGATCTAATGATTTAGTTTGAAATTGGTATCGGGGACTATATTATATGATAAATATTAATGTTTTTCTTAAAAAAATAATTTGAGGTTAATTTACTTACGACAAATTAAGAAAACTATAAATCTTTCTAAATTGGCTTTGAATATTGAACTTAAATTGGGTATCTGGGAATCATGATAAATAAATATACATTTTAATTTTTACAAATTAAATAACAATTTTGAGTGGCTAAAAAAATTTTTTTTTAATCTGAAATTTGTTAAAAACATTTGAAAGATTTTGTTTAAAATATATAGATATCTATAAAAATAAAATTTGTTGTAATCAACAAGATTTGTTTGTTTTTATGAAAAAACTTATTTAAGGCTATTTTACTGAAAGTTCGTCTTGAAACTTTTGTTCCAAGCTATTAAATATAGCCTGTATGAGAAAATTTAGTAATAATAATGGCCTTTATTTATCTGGCAAAGTTAAGGCGTTAGGCTTATCTTCCACTTAACCAGTGTTGAATACAAAATAAAATATTACATTTATTTAAATACAAACTACGGTAATTTTAAAATAGGAATATTCAAATAAGTAGAAAACCATTCTCACGCTCATTCATACGTTCATTTAAAGCTCAAGTAGTTTCAAGAACTCAGTTTAGCTTGTTAGACAAGATATATTGCTTAACCTACACTATATATAGTATACTATACATAGTAGTATATGTACATATATAGTAATATATACAGTACTATATATATAGTAGTATAGGGAGTCTATATAATATATATGGTACACTAGGCCTATATATACTATATATATATTATACAATATATATATATTTCCATTTATAAAGTGAATGGTTGATCTAGTCGCGTACAATATGCCTACATAACTTTCTTGACAACAAAGATCACAGCTTTTTTTTTTGTTCCACTTCTTAAAACTACCCAACCAGGCTGCCCTTTTATTTTTTAATGTGGTAGGGATGAGGAGGGTAGAACTCAAAAGATATGTACCCGCTTTATTTCGGGGATAAAGAACGAAAAACCGTTTAAAGAAAAATAAAAAGTTGGTACACATGGCCGAGATTCGAACTACAACATTTCTGTCATCGGCAGATCAAACAAGACGATACAGACGCCTTGGTCCGAGCGCCCACAGGTAAGTGTCCATATATCGTTAATTTTGACGGATATCCTTTCGTGGGGTATTGGGATTGGAGGGGGTGTTAAAATACCTACGAAAATATGTATTTATCTGTAGAGAGGCGTGACCCTTTACACCATAAAGTATCCCTTACTCCAAATTTTTAAACTTATTTGTATTCCTTTTTTATGATGTATTTTTTTCTCTTTGTAAATTTAAAATTGGAGCAGAATTCACTGAAAACTAATCATATTTGAAAGATATAATTGTTTGTTATAATCAATAAATAAAAACATTGATGTATGAATGAAAATATAAATAAACAGGAATAAATGGCCTGTTAGAAAATATGCATCCGCATTAGCTTGGAGAGAGTACGTAAAACCACATATATAAATCACATGTGTAAAACCACTCTCAGTGCACCCGACCATGATTTGAACCTCCAACCTTCCATTCATCTAGTTTATTAAAAGCATGAGGCCCTAGACCTTGTAATCACCGGTACAGGAAAGGCGAAAGTGACAAAAAATTAAGTTAAGACATGCAATTTTGTTTTTTCTAAACTTTTAAAAAAAATATATATTAATCTACTTTCTTGTAGCCTACTAAGAAGAAACCCTTGATTTACCGCGTACGCCTGCAGCCCAATATTAATATGTTAGTTAATATTATTTCTTTTTGTTTGCTTTTATCTTTCTTTTTAGTTCCATTGAAGGAATTGTTCTTTTCGTCTTAATAATATAAGCCAATTTTTTTTGAGCTTGCATTGTGTTGTTGCTCTTAAACTGGAAGAGGCAATAAACAAAAAGCGTATTTTAATTTCGAATCAAGTGCAAGAAACAAAAGATTTCAATCTGAGATTTAACGGAAGGAAGTGGTTGCTCGGAAGAACTTTCTCACGGTCGTTTATTAACACTCTTATTGTTATGCTTTTGCTCTCTTTTCAGACTTCCTCTCCGCCTGTTTATTTTCACATCTATTTGGTTGGGATTTTTTTTTTTTT
>CABFWO010001646.1:0-27512 GCA_902155825.1 Timema genevievae
CCTGTCATCGGCAGTCTGGTCTATTGTGAGAGTGACGCCTTGCACCACGCGGCCACCGGAACAGGTTTTACGGGCTATAGTCTTGTTTGTACTCCAGTATTGGAGAGCTGCTTTTAAAAGTTATAGTAATTGGTCAAAATGACCGCCTCAGGCCTGATTGTGAGCATGACGATGCGATGTATTTTTGAAAGCTTGCCGCATTCTACGACACGATGGCTGCAGGCTTATTTATTATATTGAAGTAGAACCAGACTACTGTATAATGCATGTCGTATTAGACACACACACGTACAGTAGGTATATGTATATATGTGTAT
The DNA here is from genome assembly GCA_902155825.1 of Timema genevievae. Lineage (NCBI taxonomy): Eukaryota > Metazoa > Arthropoda > Insecta > Phasmatodea > Timematidae > Timema > Timema genevievae. Next base: position 318 of record CABFWO010001646.1, read on the forward strand.
GTGTGTGTATAGTGCGACATAAATATTATAGCCTGGTTATTTTTCAATCTATTAATACGTATATTCATAATTAATAATGTAATGGCAAAGAGACAGCTGTAACTTTTCTAATCTTCCCAGCTCGTCTGTTTATTCACGGACATCAGCCTGCTGCCTATGCAACCTGCAATACTTATACACTTTGAGTATTGCCGAACTAAGGAATGCCAGGCGTTTACACGTTATGGATTTGTTTTTATCGATGTTTATTTACCTTTTGAACTTGATCATCTGTTTACTTTATTTAAAAGTACAACCATGTACAGATTTCTATTGGTCAAATATGTACGGAGATAAATCATTTGTAAACAGATATTTAGTTGTGTCTATCATATCTAGTGATATACAAGTTTCTATCAAGTGCCTAATGATAAATATTCTAGACTCCTATTTTTGTATTGGCAGCATGGTTAGTGTAATTGGATTGTTAGTTGTACCGAGATTTTTAAACACATATTTCTCATAGCAGTCTCCATATGATTGCTAATGAAGTTATCTCCTTCGCCATCTTGGTTTTAAAGGATGAGTACTAAAGTCTAAAAAAACAGTTTTTTTTAAATAATTTAGCTTGTGAGTTTTTTTCCTCTTGAGTTGGTAGCGTGAAAAGTTACTGTCAAATGTTTACGATATTGTGTGTCCTACATTAAAATTTGGTCATTCGATAATTATGTTTATTAAATCAATATACAGTAAAGGAACAGTTTTAAGATGATGCAAAAGTGTTTTTTATGGATACTTTATTTGTATAAAAAGCATAAATATCTAAATAGAAAAAAAAGACTAGAATTTTTGTATATGAAAACACTAATAAATATGAGATTTGAATTAATATTGTGTTTAATTTCTCGATATCTCTAGCCATTGATATCGATACTTTTCATTCCATACTTGAAATAATAAAAAAAAGTATCGATTCTTTTCTTCCAATTTTTGGAATGAATAAAGTATCGATACTTTTCTTCCGATATTCTAAATGATTAAAGCATTGATACTTCTCACCCGATACTAGAAATGAGTAAGGTATCGATACATTTCACCCGATACTAGAAATGAGTAAAAGGTATCTATACTTTCGTTTCAATATCACATCCCCAACCCTTGTGTACTAGGTAGCAATGTCTCTTGCGCTGTTATTGCTTAAAGGAGGCTATTCACAGCATCCCTCCCCTCTGCCCCCTGAGGAGCGTAACATCAACTAAACCCGTTTTCCCCTCCTCTCTTAAAAACCTGTCGCTCTCTCTTCTCTCTTTGAGGTCTCTCGTGCACGCCTGCAAGACAAGGAGCAGGAAAGCAACATTTCCCGAGAGCAAGGAAACTATGAACTAGGCCTAGCTGGATAGAGAAAAGAGAGAGAAAAAAATTGATGTTCCAATATCTTTCCTTTTTTTATTACCGTGTCTACCTGTTCAATTTATACGCGTGTAATATGATAATTACTATAATGGGGTAGGGTTGAGGAATAAATCATTTTAGAGGTAATCTACCCGCATTTGCGTGGAAGGAGAGTAGGAAACCGTTTACGGAAAACCACCCTCAGTAGACCCAACCGGTATTCGAACTCCGATCTCCGCGTCATCAGTAAGTCAGTATAACACGAGAGTGGCGCCATTAGACCATCCAGCCATTGAAGGGGGTCACAACCGCGTGACACACAGTGAGGATTAAGATCAGATTTTTTTTTTTTGAAGCCACGATACAAACACTTGCCGGAGAGGGCAATCGAATTGACGGTCCAGACCATCAACCAAAATGTTGCCCAGGTAATATGATTGCCTCTGCCCACTGACAAGGCAATATTTGAGCAATTTGGTCGAAAGCGATGAGATTGACAATTTTGCTTCAAGATTGCATTGTGAATGGCCCCTTAAGACCTAAAATTTGTCAAAACAAATCAAAAATGATTTTTGTATGAGATTTGAAAACATGGGGAAGGCCAATATATACATACATGTATATATGTATACATGTATATATATACTAATATACATGTATATATGTATACATATATATACATATATATATACTAATATACATGTATATATGTATACATATATATACATATACATGTATGTATGTGCAAGTATGTATGTATGTATTGTATATGTATGTACAAGTATATATGTTTGTAATGTATGTGTATGTATTGTATATGTATGTATTGTACGTACGTATGTATGTATGTATGTATGTATGTATGTATGTATGTATGTATGTATGTATGTATTTGTGTATGTGCTGTGGAAAAGGCCATTGATGGAAGGAGTAATGAGTATGTGATCGACCTGCAACAGTGTTAGTAGTCGACCAATCAAACCACCCGAGCAGTTTTTGTGTCTGTTGTGTTGGAAGCCGTAACAAGAATGTCAATATCAGTTCAAGGAGAACAACTCGCGGGCACCAGGAATAAACTTGAACCAGGTGGACGTTTCCTGGAATTCACTTTCTGACAAACACGACCAAAAACCGCAAGTTTCACTCTCTTGCTGATCCATGACTCCACACTATTGCTGACCCATGACTCCACACTATTGCTGACCCATGACTTCACTCTCTTGCTGATCCATGACTCCACACTCTTGCTGATCCATGACTCCACCATATTACTGATTCGCGACTCCACACTCTTGCTGATCCATGACTACACAATCTTACTGACCCATGACTCCACACTCTTGCTGATCCATGACTCCACACTCTTGCTGATCCATGACTCCACCATATTACTGATTCGTGACTCCACACTCTTGCTGTTCCATGACTCCACACTCTTGCTGTTCCATGACTCCACACTCTTGCTGATCCACGACTACACAATCTTACTGACCCATGACTCCACACTCTTGCTGATCCATGACTCCACACTCTGCTGACCCATGGCTCCACACAATGCTCACTCTTGCTGATCCATGACTACACACTCTTGCTGATCCATGACTCCACCATATTACTGATTCGTGACTCCACACTCTTGCTGTTCCATGACTCCACACTCTTACTGATTCGTGACTCCACACTCTTGCTGATCCATGACTCCACAATCTTACGGATCCGTGACTCCACACTCTTGCTGATCCGTGACTCCACACTCTTGCTGTTCCATGACTCCACTTTCTTGCTGATCCGTGACTCCACACTCTTGCTGATCCGTGACGCCACACTCTTGCTGTTCCATGACTCCACTTTCTTGCTGATCTGTGACTCCACACTCTTGCTGTTCCATGACTCCACTTTCTTGCTGATCCATGACTCCACTTTCTTGCTGATCCATGACTCCACACTCTTACTGATTCGTGACTCCACACTCTTGCTGATCCATGACTCCACCATCTTACTGTTTCGTGACTCCACATTCTTGCTGTTCCATGACTCCACTTTCTTGCTGATCCGTGACTCTGCACTCTTGCTGATCCGTGACTCTACACTCTTACTTATTCGTGACTCCACACTCTTGCTGATCCATGACTCCACAATCTTACTGATCCGTGACTCCACACTCTTGCTGATCCATGACTCCACACTCTGCTGACCCATGGCTCCACACAATGCTCACTCTTGCTGATCCATGGCTCCACACAATACATGCTCTTGCTGATCCATGGCTCCACACAATACATGTTCTTGCTGATCCATGACTCCACACTCTTGCTATTCCAAGCTATACAATACGATACTGACCCCTCTGTCCGGGGAGGCAGAGGACAGGGCGCTGACCAAAGGAATGGACCTGTCGTAAGACAGAACATCTAATAATAATAACCCCTCCATATACATACTTACACGTATTCCGTCCACTTCTACACATAAATTTACATCAAAAATGATATTGACATATTACATACAGGAGTCAGGGAACTGGGAAGGGGGGAGGGGATTTTTTCTCCTGGAAAGATTTTGCACCTAGAATTATTTCACTACCCTATGATATTCTCTAATATGAAGCAAAAAGTTGGTCTTTAATGTAACTCTTACTTGTTTATATAGTCTTCCGATGGTCAAATATTGGCCATTCCAAATAACTTATTGGTTCAGACAAATAGAAAAAAAAAAATTGAGGATGGTACACTCCAAATACTTTCTAAGGGAGTATAATTTTCAACAATTCAAGGAAAGTACCATTTTATATAGCTTCTAGGGACATTTAAATTTCAAAATGTATGAGGGAAAGAACACTCTAAAATAGCTTGTAGAAAAATCTTGTTTGGAAAAAAAAATACAAAAAAATCTCCATTCCAAACATCTTTTGGGTATCAAATTGTCAAACATTTGATGTATTTGATGGGAAGGGGGCTTCCCTTTGGTTTGGGGAGGCAAGCCCCTCAAAATCCTCTATTTTTACTAATTATTGTACCTCTCTTACCCGCCAATAACTACGTCAACTTACCCTAATGATTTTAGGGATTAGGAAGGTTATATTATAGAAAATGTACCCGCATTTGCGTGCGAGTATTGTGAAAAATCCACCCTCAATACACCCGATCGAGATTCGAGCCTCGATCTCCCCGTCTTTGGCAGTCTACAGTATCCCCATGGCTTCTTTGGTGCTGACTGACAGCTCACAGCTTTGAAAAGCTACCAGACCAAATTATGTATCCCTACGCCGAACCATATAATCTGCAAAAAACATGTGTTTAGCAGCTGTCACTTCTGACAGTCAACATTTAGGTATATACCTAAATGTTGACTGTCAGACGTCAACTATGAACCGTCAGTCAGCGCCAAAGAAGCCATGAAGCTACTGTAGTCCACTGCGAGAGTAGCGGGTTAGACCACTTAGCCACAGAAGGGGGTATCTGCGTATAAACTGAACAGGTGATGATAAAAAAAACACGCTTTCTACTCCATTGAATGAAGCCCATGTAAAACCATTGGAGTTAGTGATGAATTCTGATATTTGTGTGTATCTCGTTGCTCCGAGTCTCTAGCGAAACAATCTCGACATTTTTGAAATGTGTGTCAATCCGGGCGAGGAAGAGTAGGGCTGTATTTCAGTCTCATGTTGTCTGCTATGCGCTGCGAAACGTTCTGTTCCGCAATGTCGGCAACTTATGTGGCGGCCTGATGACGTGACTTGAGAATCGTGACTCGTGACAGTGATCTCCCCTATCCAGGAGCATGAATTGCGCAGGTCCAAGGTTTCCTATCTCTCTCTTCCCCTCCTTGCCTGACGATACCTGTCCCCTTATAGCGTCTAGGAGCTCTAGTTCAAGGTCAACAGAGTCATACCTCCTCGAGACTGGAAGACGCGAAAAAATAAGCGGCTCTTTTTTTTCTCTCTCCCCTTTCCTCTTTTAATTTTTGTATCTTTCTTTTCTTTGGTTGTTTTTACATTTTTTTTACAAACATGTGGAGATTTTATCTAATTTTTTTTTCGTTTCTTGTAGCCCTGGCACGACTTGTTTTGATGACCAACATTTTGTAGGAACTTGGGGGGGAGGGCGGGACGACTAAACCATTTTGTTTTTTATTTGTATCGTCCTTCAAATTTGTTATCTTAACAAATTAATTTTAGTTAGAATTTCTCGAAATAGCAAGCAAAAAAAAACCCTCAAAATAGTTAAAGAGCTGATAATGCCGGGAGCTTAAACTAGTGCGTGAGTTCCCCACAAGGTAGGCGGGGATTTGGGGGGAAATACACCCGCGTTCGCGTGAAGAAAGTGAAAATCACATGAGACATACGCCAGTGGCATCCAGCCTGATTTCAAACTCTTACCTACCTAGGTATCAAAATGGCGAGCAAGTGCAAAGCAAGGGATAAATGTTTTAATCGTGTTTTGAGTAACACCTGTTGTGTATATAACATTTTGAAAAAATCTTCTACAGCCCCTGATTATGTTTAAATTACTTGAAATTGCTTCAAAAGAGATAGGATAAAACGCAAAAAAAAACAAAACAAAAAAAAAACACACTCTGGCTATGTCCTGTTGGGGGACTTGACACCGGACCATCCCAAGTGGGACCGAGAACAAAATACATTTCTGGGCATGATAATAACTCATAGGGTGTGCCAGATAAAATACACTAGAACGCTGACATCCGAATTAACTCGTGATAAGGGGTGATCGGAAAATTAAAAATTCCAATATATTTATTAAGGAAAAAAACTTTTACCCTCGTAAAAACACTATTATAATGTACAACAAAAACAATGATAATCATTGTTTAGGTGGCCGCATCGTCTGAGGCGTCACTCTCCCAATAGAATAGACTGTCGATGACAGGTAGATCGGGGATTCGAGCCTTGTCGGGTTTATTGAGGGTTTTTTCCCTAAATTGTTTGCCAGTCTCCCTCCACGAAAATGCAGGTACACTTACTCTAGATGCAACCTTCCCCATCTTTAACGCACTAGCGTAATTAATTCATATGTTTGTAAGAAGAACGGGTAGTAAGACGCGGTGCTAAAAAAAAATTAGTAAAAACTTTAAAATCAGATGAAACATTAGAAATTAATGAATGTAATCATAAATTGGATATTAAATGGACAAGAATAACGACCACGTGATCTGACTCACGGAGGAGAGGGGAGCGCTTGTGTCTTGGTTGCGGTAATTTGGTCAAAGTTCATTAATTGTTTCTTTAATTAAGTGTCGGTCTACTCTTTATACACCTCAATTTCACGGACTGAAGGATCTTCTTCAATTCCAACCAGAATGCGCCCCGGGGAGTATCTTTGTGTGGTCCCAGTTTGATCAAAATCCGTCCATCAGTTCAAGAAATGACACACACAAAGCCGTAAAACGCCATAGAACCTTTGTTGAAATCGAGAACGTATATCTTCAGGTTTATATAACTCACCTTTGAACCAATAAAAGATTCTAGTTCGCATCCCAATTAGGATGAATTTTAATAAATTAAAACAGGAGAGGTACAAGTCTACAAGCATGGACCTGTGAGCCGATAGCCGTACTTGCTCGTTCTTGTTGATAACAGACCTGCCTGCCTGCTTGCATTGCTTAACAAACTTTACCCCCCTTCCCTCTCTAAATAACTCCTACATCTCGCTGTGTCCTAATCCTGAACACAACGCAGCACTTGTTATTCCACTGATGCGACACATTCCGATGCGAGCAGCGTTTAGGGCTAGGACAGAGGGAGATACCAGTAAACAATGGAAGCTTACGAGATGCTTCGTGGGTACACAATCTGATGAGTGGCGTAACAGATTAAGTACAACATTTATTTTTGAGCCCCCTTTTCCAAGTCATCTAACACCTTAATAAATGTTATAAGAAATAATTAATGGTCTTAAATAATTAATAATTTAGTAAATCACACCTTATAATAAATGTTTTAGCCTCGGTTTTGTGTTGGGAACATGATCAGTCAGTCAACTTGACTGCATGAGGATTAAAAAAAAACCTGTTTCATTTAAAATCGAATGAAATAATTTATAGCTTAGTTATAAATTACAACAATTGATGAAAAACAGTCTCTCTCTACTGAGTGTTAACACAAACTCCAAGAAAATTTAAATTTAGATTCTAGAAAGACGATAACATTTGAATTGAGGTTCCAGAAATTCGTTAAAACATGAAAAGGGAACTATCGATAAATGTTTAGCAGGCTATCCCATAGTGACAAAATCTCTGTCATAAGTCATATAATATTTCCAGGAAAGGTTTCAAATTTCATACCCAGGTTTCAAGTTATGAAATTTGTTACTAAATGCTATAATAATATTTTGATTGACACTTTCTTATGAGTGAAGCCAAGAGAAAAAAAATATTTTTCAAACGTCGTTTATAAAAGCTTGATTTTCGGTGTTGATTCAAAATTTGTCAAGAATAGAGAATTGTATTTAGCTTTACATTAAAATACCATGAAAATTTGATATGCGAGGTATCTAGTAGCGCTTCTACAAACTACATTTTTATATTTGTTTAATTAATAGCTTGTAGATGTCACTAGCATCAAGAAAGCGCTGATAAGGTCTATCCTACCAACAAATACGGATTTGGTCATGGCAGCCGTTATGGCTTAAATATAAATTCAATAGTTTGTTTTAGATTAGTTTCTTGTTCATCACCATCATCATCATAATAAATTATTTAAAATGCTAAATAAGGCTAGAGGTTTCTTATTTTATATTTTAAAATAAATATTGGTTTTTTTTTGCAGCCAATTGTAGCATATTAGAGTTATTATAATCCCCCTCCCCTCACCCACCTTTCCACTAGTTGATTCTATGCCTACTATTTATATTGGAAGAACAGTCCAGGTGTACCCACACCATTATTTTAATTATATTTATATGCTTAGAGTCAGAGTCAAAGAGTTATCTATCCCCTTCACCCCACCCTCTTATACCATTCCATCTAGCGTCACTCCACTAAGTTCCAGTATTGGCTGTGTTAGTTACTAGTAGCGCTAGTTGTGGTGATGGTGGGAGAGGTTGTAGGTAAAGATAGATTTCCTTACACTTTGAAGCCGCTTCTTAGATTTTCTTTCGTATTTTCAGTTAAATTATTTTGTTTTAATTTAGGAGCGCCATCGGAGAGTGTATTCTTTTTGGGAATGTTCAATTATTTATTTTTTTGTTTGATTGGAACTTTATTAGCCAAACAAGGCGTTTTTACGTGTATATTTTTATTAGTTTTATTTGTAATTATAAATTATTAAAACATGCAGTAGAAATTTAAATTATGAATATAATTATTTACATATTTGTATTAATACATCCTGTAGGCATGATTGTGGAATTTGGTGTAGTTTAAATTTTAATATTCTTTAAATTTAGGATAGCGCAACTCTCTCTCTATTGCATTAATATATTTGGATAGTCTTTGACGTGCTTTGATTTTATTTTTATCAATATATTTTATTTAAGTAAAACAATAACTAAACCAAACTGTTAGAATATAAAGATGTCCCTTGTATTATTTGATACTATTTCCCATATGTAGATTTAATGGATTATTTGTAAATTTATTTAATTATTTACGTGATATAATTTGACTCCTTCAATTGGTTCTTAGAGGTGCCTTTGAAATGAATGGTGCAAAAAACTTTATCAATCAGCGATTGTGATTCTGCTCAGAATTTTTAGAAATTTTACATTTTGGTTTTATTGTTGAAGTCACTGGTAGTAGAACCCAGACCTATAGAAATATTTTTGGATCTTTTTATAATTATTTGTTTATATCTGGATAATCTTTATTCAATTTGTTTTGTAGTAAATTCATTTTACGTAGAATAAACAGAACGTGGCGTTCATTGTCTATTGTTTGAAAAGGAGTCTATGAGATTGCTTTGTTTATCGAGAGGCTCTATGTGGCGTCCAATTGGAAAATGACATAAAATCTTCAATCCGTAGATTTAAATAATTTTTGTAAGTCTAAAAGGACATACACCCCTAGTGTTTAAGGGGAATGTAAAAGCCAGAGGTTCAAAAAACAAGAAATCAAGAGGGTAGCTAACCTGTAAGTAAACCACAAACTAAATGAACAGGAACTAGCCAAATTGACATTCTTAAAGTAGAAACCATCACTATTCAGGGAAGTGATAATATTCTTTTTTCATTTCTAATATTTTTTATACTTTTATATGGAGAAAACGTCCACATCCATTTCCATTAACGCAACGGAGTGTGTTACACCTTGAGATGCTTAAAACAGAAGGGTATTCTACAGTTCGGTACCAGTAAAAATCTGATTTCTGGTCAATTTAATATTTTTTATTGTTGTTCTTCTGGAAAGATAGTAATATTTTCAGTCTAACTGAAAGTGTAAAGTTGTGTTCATCATCGAACGATTTGTAAGGTTCTTTATTTGAACTAGGAATTGTTGGAGCACTATTATTTTAAATATAGAAACCTCATTTAGAATAGAAGCTCAAATAAAATAAATTTACTTCTTTTAATTTTATGTGCAAGGCAAATCTTTTTTCTTGCTTTTCTCTTCTATTATGCTTGATCTTAAAATTTTGTGTTGATATCCATTAAAGCGTTGTCAAATTATTACTGCTGTCGTTTCTTTATTTCTCTAGTTGTCCAACCAAAAAACCAGAGGTCCTGAGATGTGCTTATTATTGATTAAGCTAGGGGGACATCTAAGGTACCCAAGAATTACAAATTCAGGATGCTACTAATTTGTTCAAGAGTTCATATTTCGTTGAAAAGGTGTACCTATATATAAATTACAGAGTTTGATCTTGTTATGTGAGTGTATTGGTTTATTTTATATATATATATATATATANCGTTTTTTTATTTTAACTTATATAAGGATTTGAAAATTAAATACATATTACATATTTAAATATGGTTTGGTTAAAACCTAATAATGGTGAACATAATTGCCACCAAATTTATACATCCTAGCTGAGACTGATTCACATACTGACCAGGGATAGTTACATTTTTACTAACACCAAAGCCCTTAGCAGTCAAAACTATGTGAATATGATTAGTTTTGAGGTTTCCATTACAGTCTTTAAATTTAATGAATTAAAGCATTAATTTTATATGTCTAAAACCATCGAATCATCAGCTATACCAATAGACATAATAGTCTTAGACAAGTCATCAAATTAAGATACATCTAACAAGATCAATATGTTATGCAACCCACAACACCTTTTATCGAATGGCATAACATTATTACGTGAATAAATGAAGAAGTCTTCATGAAGTCATTTTAGTCACTGCCATGAAGATACTCAAGACATAATATTAATGTTTGTCCTGTCCATTGAGTGGGTAATAGCATGCATGGTTGACATATATATTATTTTTATCTTTGTTTTATTTATTGTTATTAAATTAAATATATAAGGGCTACAATTAATCTCCTCGAGCAAAGCTCTGAATGGAGAACAAAGCCAAGTTAAAGCTTTGTATTATTTTGTATTCCCTCAATTTGATACCACTAGCTAGTGCAAATGAAAATTGTACCCAGTTTATTTATGAGGAGTATATATATTTGTTTCGCAAACCAAACACCGCATTCATAGAGAAAAGGTTAGACATATTTCCTCTCTGGCCCTTTGTTTGTATACATTGTTTGTTTTAGGTTCCATGCATTAGCGTACAAATGTAAGTGTACATGATTTAATTACTTAGCTAAACAAATTCTAGTAGTTTTGAACTTAGGAAAATAAAATTTCACGGTCAAATGTTGTTGGAATAGGTAAATACCATTGTATGTTTATTACCGTAAATAAACCAGTATATTGTGAGGTTTCTCATGGCTGACGTGTACATTAAAAAGTTGATGAACATTTTAAACCCATATAATGGGAAAGAAATCAAGGATGGGCCAGTATTGTTTCAAAACAGACTCGTCGAAGGTCGCAGGGTGCTTTGTGAGTTGATGAGTTTGCTTAAAACTACGGAAGACAAAAGTAAGGTTATGGAGAAAAGGAACCTGAACTTACTGGCAGAAAATGGCCAGCTTGCCCAAGAACTCCACTCAGAGAAGCAAAAGATGAGTGAGTTAAAGCAAGAATACAAGGCTTTCAAACAAAACTTGGAACACAAAAGAGAATTGACCAATGCGCAATTTGCTTCCACAAAAACTACGGAAATGAAGGAAAAGAGTACCTCTTCTACAAATCTTATTAGGATTAAAGAAACATGCGTGCAGACTTGGCTAAAGCATGACGATTCGAATGAATCTAAATCTTTGGCATCGAAAGATCCGACTATCGTGGTGACGAAATCTGAACTAAATCATTTGCAGGTAGATTATTTGACCACACTTGTAAAATATTTTGTTTGTTTGTGATTTTATAAGCTCTTTGTTGATTTGAAATGAGCACATCTAATTAACCTTTATGAATTCCCCTTCTCCAACTATACTATAACATAATTTTTGACAATCACCTACATATAATTCAAAGTTTATGAATATAATGTACATTTATCACTGTAACCTATATTGGCTGTAATTATTTTATTGACTATTTTTGTGTTCATTTACATTCAAATAATACAAATATAAGCATAATAATAATAATAATATCAATAATTTTGATAATAATAACTGGTTCTGCCAAAATGAATCTTAAGGCCGATGCACACATAATGTTAAGCTAAACTAAGCTATGCTGTGCTGTGCTGTCCTCTTCTAAGACTTTGTCAGTTTGTTTTCACACTCATTGCTAAGCTAAGCTAACCTATGCTAAGCAATGGTCCCTCCTTTCACTCCAGAATTCAGTGTTGTTTCTTTCTGGTCTGCTCCAGTGAAGTTTAGCTATGATGGCGTTCTCCAAAATGTCTTGTTTAAGTTCAGGTTATAGTAATGATAAAAAAAAAATATGCTGCTGTTAGCAGCAGTTTTGGAAGATGAAGAAAATTTAGGAGGTAAAGGTTTGACTTGTTCAATTAACGCTTCCATTTTAATATAAACACATTTGTTAAATATAACACCTAAATTAAATATTACTCAAATACACGTGAAACAAACTGAAAACAAAACTTCTACATTTCTTTAATTATTTTCACCAAAGCAGCACTGTGTCTGTTTAACACGGAACCCGACTTGCGTTATGCGCATGCGCAACGCAAGATGGCTCAAGATGGGAGATGGAAAAAATTCCCAGCCGGCAATCGGGAAAAACGTAGCTCGGCGAAGCAAGGCATAGCTTAGCTTAGCTTTCTGTATGAACCTACACATTTAAATACATGGTCCACTATTTTTTCTAAAACGTAAGCAGAGCAAATCTTAGCTTAGAGTTCTGTGTGAATCGGCCTTGAATCTTACTAGATATTTACCTTTAGTAAATGGGGTTGTACATAAACAAATAAACTTTAGTCCAATTCAGTGTAAAAACTGCACATTTTGAAATGTTGTTCCCCTTCCTGACATAATATTTCTTTATGTGCTGTTTTATTAAATAATATGCAATCAAAAGTATTTTAAAGCATTATACTATTAATACGCGCTACTTAGATAATCACTTTATTAAGAAAATTGTATAGGCTACTCTTAGATCAATTTGTAGATTAAGTTATATATTTCTAAGTATATGCCTACATTTTTTTGTTACTGTGTTTGTTTTTGCAGAGTGACGTCCAAACTTTGAAGTCTATTGTAACACGAAGGGACAAGGCTTGGTTTAGGATGATCAGACTGGAGGATGAACAACGGTTAAAATTGGCACAGATGAACGCCGAGTTGAACGAAGTCCGTCAAGAATCTGAACAGCAGAGGTCACAGCTAGACGCACGTACTGAGACGGCTAAACAGCTCGCCCAAGAGCTAAAGAAAAGTCAAAAGGAAATAGCCATCCTTCAAAGGAAAATCAAGACCCGCAAGCGCCGAGCTAAAGAAAGTTCACAGCCCGAGGAAATACACAGGCAGTCGTCCGCATCAGACTTGGGCGCACTATGCAGCACCAATCACAGATCTTCCATTGTATGTACTCCAGTGAGTAACAGCATGGGGGATGTTCCAGAAAGACCACCTCACAGAAGACGAACTAAACATGAATATTAAAATGCAGCAAACATGCTAAACTCAATTTTGCTTAGATTAGTCTGGACACGTTCAGTAGAAAACATAAACAAAATAATTCAAAATTACAATTTTTGTTTGTATAAAACATCATTAATAGACAAGAATCCCATTTTTTTCATAAATACATTTACTTTGTGCTATCGTATAAATTAGAGATATTTCGTGATACGGTACGTTTGAAAATAACTGATAATATATTGCTCTATAATTTTAATATACATTAGTACGTTTAGATTTTTTAAATAAAATGCATTTCATGTCTAATTTTACCTGTTGTTTTTATATTGTACACTATATAAATACTGCTTATATTATTTTGATAGTAAGTAAACAAACACAAACACAAACGTGATATAGAACATAATTGTTTTTAACTATCGACTAGCTGTCTCATGGTAACGAACTGAGGTATGTTTTATATGTGTTGAAAATGTATCTATAATCGTAATTCTTTTCAACTGTAGAGATGACGATAAAAAATGATTAGAATTTAAAAAAAATGTTGGGCCATATATGAAAGAGTATAGAGGATATTTCAATACAATCATTCATTTTATGGGCCCAAAACAATATGAAAATTTTTAAGAAAACTTGGTAAAAAATCAAATAAAATTTTCTTCATTGTACTAAAATTATAAATAATAGTATGATTAATATGAAATTAAAGATAATATTTTCCTTTGAATCACATAGTTGGTGTAGTGGTTTCAACTTTTAACTCTAGCTCGCAAGGATGGGCTCTAATAATTTGAGTCTCTCTTTTTTTTTAAATTGGTGCTTGTTTGTGAGAATGCGAGAGTGCAAGAATGATTTTAGTTCCAGTGTTACTATTAGCGACTTATTATTTCTTATGAAATAAATATCCCATGCATTTAATCTATCTTATTATAAAAATGAAATAAATTAAATTTACCAATGCTACATTTTCTGTCCACCTGGGTATTAAAGCCAAAACCCTGAGAACAGGAGGCAAAACCACTAAGTGTACAACATGTCGTACTATCTCTAAATGTGTGTGTAGACAGTTAAAATTCACCCTCTTCAACTTGTCTCATTAAATAAGCTTGTTAAATCTAACAATTCCTATAAGCCTAGTACAAATTATTGATAAGGCATGAGAAGTCTACATAAAGTTCATCATTCAAGCTATTATATGTAGTTAATTTCACCCTAATTATTGAGCTTTTAGTACAAAGGTTAACTATATAAGTTCCCTATAAGCTAAGGTTGAAATTTCTATTTTTTTTTGAATAAACTGAGATAGCAGTGACATTAGATTCTTTAGTTCATGGTCTGTCGTATGTGTACTCCATGATAATAGAGAAAAATCAAGAAGGCACAGTTTTTATAGTTAAAAAGATAGCCCTAGAAACATAAACAGCAATCTCCAACTCAAAAATGACGATTCTAGGAAGCAAACCTTCCAATATCCGTGTCGGCCCATCAGAGGAGCTTATTTGGTCATGTGACAAACCTCAATCTTGTGTTTAATGTCTTACCTCAATCTATGTGTTTTGTGGTGTAATCGTGTGTGTGTTTTAGCCTGTTTACTTAAAAAGTTAAAATTCTTAACAGTGAAAAGTATTCTTGAAAGTGAAATAATAATATTATGGAAAGTGTTGAGAAAATATCCCCAGTGTCTCCATCCAAGGCAAGAAAGAGGGAGCGTCAGCCTGGTAAGTGGAAGCATAACTGTGCCAAGAAGCTTAAGTTAGTTGGTTAAATTTTTTATTAATCGTTAATTTACAGTTAAATAAGAGTTTATTGATATTAAATTACGTTATCACAGTTATAGATATGAAAAAATCTCATGATTGCTATTTAAATTCATATAAGGCTATAGGTTAGGCTAGCTGATATTCTTATGCTTGAGATTGGTGCAGCTCTCATTACAATCTAATGGCAATTTTTGGCCTGCCTTTTGATGAATAAAATATATCAGAAGGTGTATACCTTGTTTTATTACAGGTATGCATCTCCTGGACTGCCAATATATCCAAAATATGGGCATTCAACAAAGAGTTTCCAATGCGCAGCACTGTCAATGAAACAGTGCTTGGACTTCCACCACCTATAGTATAAAAATAAGGCTCGTGCATATCAAAATGCATTTCTACTTAAATACTGTGAAGTTATGCCTGTAGCTTGACGTAGAACATTGACCAGCTATCAAAAGGGGAAAGAGTTTCAATCTATGTTCTTTGTTCGGAAAAATGTTTAAAAAAACAGACTTCCTGTGTGTCAGAAGGCATTTAAGGAATACCACGGTCAAGGGTTGATTTTTAATGAAAACATTTAAAAAAAAGTGAGAATATTCGTCAAGAAAAACGTGGAGGTGATCATTGCTCCTTCAAACTTGATGAACAGAGACAAAAAGTGAATGAATTAAATTATCACTTCTTTGCCTGTCGGTGAGCTACACTATTGCCACTCTGCTCAAGGAAGACAATACCTTTCAGCGGAGATGAATATTGCCAAGCTAAACCGCTTACATAAACATCAAGCTACTCCTGAACTACAAGTCAAAGAAAGCTTTTTTTGTGACTTTTTAGTACGAAATATAACATCGGATTCGGGAGCCCAATGATAAATATGTGTTCAACTTGTTTCGAACTAAAGGAAAAAATAAAGTTGGAAGTTAATCCTGAGAAAAAAAGCTTGAACTTGAAGCTCAAAGACAAATACACAAGAAAAAAGCTAAAGCTTTTTTTACTCTTCTGAAAGAAAGTCCAGAAGGAGTCTTTACTATTTCTTTCGTCTGCCAAAAAATCTCCCTTTACCTCAAATACCAGACCAAGAGACTTATTACCGTCGCCAGCTTTATCTTTATAACTTAACAATTATAGTAGGATCATTGGAGGACAAACTGGGGCGCGACAAATGTAAAAGCTAAGTCTGGACCAAAGATGTTCATAATAAAGGATAAAATGTGATTGCCTCATGTGTATAACACACCATTCAAAGTCTAAATCTTATGGCAATAAAAAAGATTCGTTTGTTCTCCAATGGTTGTGCTGACCAGAAGAAAAAAGGACGGTTCTGACCATGGTTTAGTGGTAGCTGATTATTGCTCCTCAACATGTTAACGGTGGTTTGGGTACATTGAAAGGATGTGTATGGCTCGAGTGATGAAACAAATATCTGAAGGTAAAGTGTATGGATCAAAAGGAAGGGGTAGGCCATGTAAGAAGTGGCTAAATGTTATAAATGAATATGTGAAAAAGAGAAATATTAAGAGTTTTAAGACTCAAAGAGCATGTATGGTGTTAAAGTGAAGGAAATATGTAAGGGAAGTGTGGAAAAAGTTAGTGAGGATGGATTAAGTAAGAAGTTGTTTTTTGAGCCATATTCACAGTTTCTTGCCAAACTTTTAAGGGAATGGTGGGATTGGTTATTTATGTATGTATGTATGTATGTATGTATGTATGTATGTATGTATGTATGTATGTATGTATGTATGTATATATGTATGTATGTAATGTATGTATGTATGTATGTATGTATGTATGTGTGTGTGTGTGTATGTATGTATGTATATATGTATATATGTATGTATGTATGTATGTATGTATGTATGTAATGTATGTATGTATGTAATTATGTATGCATGTATGTATGTATAAAATTATATATATATATTACTTAGGCACAGGCATATATTATTATGTATATTATATATAATTTTTAAATCTTCCCTAAGAGGGGTCCATATATACGTATAAAACATTTGTAGGCCATAGGTATAGTAAAATATTCTAGTAGATCCCTTTATATACATTTTTCCTAAGCCATCGTTCGCATGTAAGTGATTTAATGTTAACTTAAACAAATGATTTAATGAACAAAATATGAAATTGTATTTTTTTATATTTATAAAGCTAAACATAATGACTATGCTTACTTATTAGAGGATTTTTTTAATTTAGAGACTTTAAATTAGGTCCGTAAAATACATAACTATCTATCTTTGAAACTATTACAAATTTATGGATTGAATCTATCTGTTTAATTCGCATACAAAATCTAGCTTCCATATTTTAGTACTTTCATATTCATATTTATTCTGTCGAGGTAACTTTAGCTTAGACATGTTTTAGTTTGTCCATTGTTTTAAATTTACTGTGTATAATTTATTTTACTTATATATGTTTTGGTTTCAAAGAATTGTTTAAGATAATACATTTACTCAACACAATTGTGTACAAATGCTTTCTATAGATAATGTAGTATCGATGTACTCTAATGTAAGCACCACATTATTTTCACTGTATTCCTTTATTAATTGTTAGCATCTGTGTATGGATATCAGTCGGCTTAAACATGCAATAAAAAGTTTAAAACTAATTTATTTGTGCCAATTTAACATTTAAAAAAACTACTGTTGTATGTATTTATCTTCTATCTTGCTCATTGTTAAACTCTTAAGTTGAACAAGATACTCTTATATTTCTCATATTTATCATTAGAGGCGAGTTCTAAGATATTTAAATATAATAAACAACTCCAATACCCAAGTTAATTAAATATATAGTTGTTTAGAATCAGAGGCGTAAGTAGGGTTGATAGGGGTTGATGGCGCCCATCAAATACTGTATGAGTTTTTATATTGCAGTCCCTACTAAAATTGGCTACTCGTTATAAAACTTGATACAAAACAATAAAAACAAAATATCCTTTATTATAAAATAAATCAAACTTAAAATATTGTTAATAAATTTGGCGCCCAGACACATGCTCCACTTGCCTCACCTTAGTTATGCCATTGTTTAGAATCAAATTTTTTTTTAGAATGTTTAAGGCATTAATAAAAATTTTCTAAGTAGGCCAATATAGGCTATTTTAAACATTAAATGTTACTGCTATTGTTTAATATTGGTAATTCCTTTTGAAATTGGGTTTTATTATGTAGGCCTAATTGCTTTTGAATAATTTCTCGATCACCTTCTGTAAATCTATCTATAAAATTAAGGGTTTTGAGATTAAAATGTTGTTCATCATTGATTAACTTAAGGTATCTAAATAGTTGTGATTATACAAGCATTGAGATAAAATATTAGGTAGGATTGATTTAAACATAACATGATATTCTAGTTGGAATTTCCCTACCTACAAGACACAAATGATGAAAAGTGTTCAGATTGAACATGTACTTAAGGCAATTTAATGTGAAATTGGACAATCCTTTAGTCTGAAGGCAGAGACGAAGTGAGGTGTTGGGAAACTCATTCATAAAGCTGAATAATTCCAATATATGCTGTAAATATCACTTTACAACCAGCACACACCGTCTGGGAAAAAGTTTACCTCAGGAGTGAGAGCTGGTTAAACTCATTCATCACAATTTTATGGCCAATTCACCTCTTTTGGGGATTGGCGACAGGGTTGCCCAACCTGGGCCTAAGGTACAGGCCTACTCTCGCAATGGAATGGAATGCCTATGAAAGTTGGATCGGGATTTCATTTCCGGTCGGGTGTCTTGAGGGTTGTTTCTCCTAAACTGTGTCACATTATCGAGCCACACAAATGTGGGTACACATTCTCAAAATTCAACCTTCCTCATCCCTACCACATTAGTGTAATTAGATCATATACGTATACAACCAAAACGGGTATTGGGGGTGCAATGGACAAAGAAAAGTTATTCAAATATATGGCTATCAAATTTCATCCATCAAGTCTTAGAAATTTTGTAGGCCTAGGCTGTATCTGAAAAGTCCAAAGCTCCCTAGTTGTACCCTTGAGTTTTAGACTTGATGCATTCTTGATGATTTTACACTTCTTGCACTGTTAATAGCGAAGACTGCATCAAACTATTCGAACTTCAACAACCTTATTTAAAATGGCGGAAAACATAAGTCACTGCTCTAGCAGACGAAACGATAATAGTAAAACAAATTGCCAGTCAGCAACCGACACCGCGAGAACAGCTCAGGGCAGGGCTCAAGTAGACTGCATAGGTATCCTTCGCGACTATTCGGACAGATCTACACTTGGTCACATGAGTGATAATTCAGCTATCAAGGGCACGAGTCAAGGTGACGCCACATAAGTAGACTATTCGGATACAGCCAATGTCTTTTATTGTCTTTTAAAAATACAGATTTATAAAATTAGTCCTACTAAGTTAAGTCACTTAATGCTTAATTAATAATATAGATTTGAAACATTCACAAATATAGCCTACTATGCACTATGGTACATTTAACTTTCAGTTGAAACATTAGTCGGGGATGAAAAAAAGTACAAACTTTAAAATATGAGGATACGCAAGCTGTGGGCAATATAACCTTGCTAATTGCCTGTAGTGTGTGTACACTCTGCAGTATGGAAGAATGAGCGGCCCGGTGTACCCCGCCTGCCCAGATGTGTGTGGGCCAGATGAGTGGACGTATGTCATGCGACGTGACATGCAAGAGATTATCCCAGGCCTTTTCCTCGGACCATACTCTTCTGCCATGCGCTCCAAGCTGGAACAACTGACCCGGCTAGGAATCACGCACATAGTGTGTGTCCGACAAGACATTGAGTCCCACTTCATCCGGCCAAACTTCCCAGACAAGTTCAAGTTAGTAGTAGCTGCACTTGAAATATCTTTGCTAGATTAGGGTGAGGTGAAAGGGGAGGTGGGAAAGGCCAGTGATTTTGCAGTTTTTATATCAATACATTCCTTTTTCCAAAATAAATAATATATTGCTCCAGTAGCAATGTTTAGTGTAATTTTCTTCCAATGGTGATATCAACAGTTGTTGAATATTTGTCAACCTAGTGTCCTGGAATTCAATGACAACTTTTTCTCTTCATTTAAAAAGTTTCTCATATAATGCTGCTACGTTCATAAAATATTCAAGAACTGTTGATATCACCATTGGAAGAAATTTAAATTAAACATTGCTACTAGAGCATTATTTTATTTATTTTGGCCAGAACATTTTTTTCTATAAAAACACTGGCCTTTTTTCACTTACCTCTACCTCACCTTAAGATGTTGTCATAAAACTATAAAACTGAATTATTCTGTGATTAATGAGAGATGACCACAAACATTGTTTCACATCGATTGTAATATATTTAAGCATTAATTAAATGAAAATCAAATATAGTTGAAAATGACACCTGGACATGAAAATCAAACTATATTTAACTTACCGTAAATTTGGTAGGCTATGTACCCCATTGCACGGCCATAGCCATGCTGTACCCAAGCTAATTTCCACCTATTATTAACTTATATCATAAGTTTTACAAACATTAAATTGGCAGTTTATAGAGCAGCTATGCTGCAAAAATGTATTTCCGATTAATTTTCTTGAAGACATAACTATTTTATTTTTATCTTGAGTTTTGACAAATTTAGCAATTTCATAAACGCATATAATATAGATCATAGATTTTGAGGAGCTAAAAAATGTGTCAAATAGTTCAATTTTAGACATGAAAATAGGCTAAGCTAGTTGAGTATTATATAAGGCCTACTTAGAGAGCCAGATTATTGACGTATTTAAAGTGGTCTAAAAGCGTTTAAAAGTCAAGAAACTATGTAACCTATTTGATGCCAAGCTAAGTAACATTTATATATAATTTTAATGTTGACCTGGTATTAGTGTTGACTAAGCAATTTTTCACATTGTTTTGTTGACTGTTTGGTTTAGGTATTTGACTTTGAATATAGCTGACACAGTGACAGAAAACATTATCCAACATTTTGCAAAGATGCGCCAGTTTGTCGACGAGAGTTTGGCAAATGGAGGCAAGACGCTGGTACATGGAAACGCTGGAATCTCGCGCAGTGCTGCACTTGTGTTAGCTTACATCATGGAGAAATATGGACTGACCTGCAAGTGAGCACTATTGGAGCTTTTGAATTATTATTACTAGTGTTATTATTATTATTATTATTATTATTATTATTATTATTATTATTAACTTAAAACTCCCCTCGGTGGCATAGTTGGCTAACGCATCAGTTTTGTGTTGAGCTAGACTGCCGAAGATGGGGAGATAGAGGTTTGAATCTCGGGCGGGTGAATTGGGGGTGGTTTTCCCTAAATGGTTTTTCACTCTTCTTCCACGCAAATGCGGGTTCACTTACTCTAAATTCAACCTTACCAATTCCTAACCCATTATTGTAATTAGTACTTAAAGCGTATAACTCGAATGGGTAGTAAGCTGTGGTGCTAAAAAAAACTTTAAAAAACTCCATGGCATCAGCTCACACTCTAGCAATACCGATCGAGCGGCACCGTTGGTTGGCAAAGATAGTGCCAACATCTTGTATAGAGGGTGTCATGGTGTCAGCACAACAGACCCTCTGGCTGTTAATCTCAATTTTCTAGACCAGAGCCGCCTTTTTTCATTCAAGCAAATCCTCATTTGTCCTCACGAGGCTGAGTTGACCACGTTCCAGAACCCTCTGCTTCACAGAGTAAGTGCAAGTGTTGGGGATTGAACCCGGGACCTCTGGATCTATAGCCAGGAGCTCTGACCTCTAGACCACTTAGGCGGTCGTTATTATTAAGTTGAAATAATTAAATTAAGGTAAATTGTAGGAACCGTTAGATCTTGCTTTCCTCAAACAAATAGTCATTTTTATAATGTTCACAACAAAACATTTGAAACGAACCAAGACTTGTTCTAGTGGCTTTGAAGTTTCAAATAGTATGTAGTCTTAAAAGAAATGCCCTATGTGATGAGATTTCTTTTCAAGTGAATGATACTCTTAATAGTATGAGTTTATTTAACGAAAATACAAGTTTATAGTATTTTGGCAAATATTTGGCTTTCCTCTACCCGTAATTATAAATTTTGAATAAACTTATGAACTTTGTTGGGTCTACAAGTCTTGTACTTATTTTCACAGAGGTAATACAACTTTTGTTGATAGTGGCGAGTCATTAATAATTGATGACTTGCTACTATCAACAAAAGTTTGCTTTTATGAAATATGAAAGATAATATTTAAAAATGTCATTAATTATTATATTCCATAGCCGGGTTATTAGTGTTAATTATTATATTCCATAGCCGGGTTATTAGTGTCATTTGAATTCTGCATGATAAATATTCACTTGAAGTACTCTTCAATAATCCACATGATAAGTTTTTTTTTACAGCCATTACTGTTTCCATCCTGTGTCAATTATATATTCAAGCCATATATATTTTCCACTATTGACTTGCTAGGCTTGTTGTAGCTTCATATGCCTTATAATCTAATTTAAGACTAAGGCAGGCACAACATCCAGTCCCTGGCCGTTAACTCGTCACTGTGAAACGGTAAAACCACATTTCAGCAATGATATAATTTTTAGGCCATGCCAGGATATGAACCTTGGACCCTTAGCTCAGTAGACAGACACACTACTGAATAAGCTAAGATGTCGGATCACACGATTGACGATATATCTGTTTTAAATTAGGAGGGATAGCCAGCACACTTAGCTTGGTGATATTGAATTAGAAATTGTATAGATAGAACACTAAAAAAACACAAACATATTTTTAAGGACAAACTTTCACTGTCATAGACAGCTTCATCGGGTCAAGAGAGTAGACTGATGAGAGTAGACTACTCTCTTGAGCCGATGAAGCTGTCTGTGACAGTGAAAGATTGTCCTTAAAAATGTGTTTGTGTTCTATCTAAACAATTTCTACTCCAGTATCACCAAGGTAAGTGTGCTGGCTATCTCTCCTAATCCAAACCGTGATTAAGCCTAGTGCTCTATTCCAAATAACCTTGATAGATCTGTTTATAATATTAGTCCTATGAACATTGAAAAATGTCACTAAATATTATTTTTATATTACCTCTCATGCTCATTTGTTTTGAGGAGGAAACACCTGGATGCTGATCTTGTTTTAAAACTTATAGCGAGTTCACACATTTCATCATCTTGCTGTGCAGCAACAGCATTTTGACTGTTTGATTCCACTACCGTCCGCGTGGTCTTGGCTGGTCAGATGTGCAAAACTTTTTGATTAGAACAAAATGTTCAACTATTTTCTGCTCTGACAAAGAGGCTTGAAATGTCTTGGCGATAACTTTATTATGTAATGTGTATTTTCTATGTTATTCTTTGGACAAGCAGTTGAAATGGCAGATGTTTATTCATGTTCAAGAAGCTATAAACATTATTTACTTTCCGTGACCATAGCTCAGTTGGCAGTGTATATTGCTTCTATGTGAAGGCTTGCAGGGTTTATTCCTGGCACGGTCAAAATATTTATTATTGGTGAAATGTGGAGTCCCCTTTTCACATTGATAAATTAATGGCCGGGAGCTGAGGGTGTTGTGCCTGTTTTAGGTTTAAAATTGCTTGTAAGTTGTTGTAATCACTCGGTTCAGAAAGTGCAGGTCAAATAAATTAAATATTTAAAAATGAGGTGGCCCAATGGCTCAATAATTTTATAGTAAAGGAAATTGATAAAACTAAAGAAAAAGGAAAAATAAACTAATAGAAGTAAATTTGATGAAGAAAGCCCACCTAGAGAAAGAGGAAAAATGTGAGAAGAATCCATTGCACAAAGGTGACATCTTCTTCCTTTCTTCAGTCTTCTATAGTAGAAGTAGTCACATACACATTTTAACACAAATAGAATAAATTTCGGCACTGTTGCCTTTATCAAACACAAAGAAGAAAGAAGAGAGCACAAATAACACAAACACTGGCTTACTCCATTTTGAATTTAAAGAAAAACTGTTGGAAACACTTTAAATTCAAAATGGAGTGGTCCATTGTTTGTGTTATTTGTACTCTCGTCTTCTTTGTGTTTTATAAAGGCAACAATGCCGAAATATTCTATTTCTGATAAAATATGTGTGTGACTACTTCTACTATAGAAAACAGAAGAAAGGAAGCCTATTTAACCTATTGCATTGGATTCTTCCCACATTTTTCTTCTTTCTCTAGGTGGCCTTTCTTCATCATATTTACTCTTAATAGTTTATTTTTACTTTTTATTTAGTTTTATCAATTTCCTTTATTATAAAATAAATTAAATAATAATGCTAACTTAAATTGTTAGGATCACTTTCACAAATTTCTCTATTAATTTCAAACTTAGGGAGGCATTCTCACTGGTCCAGCAGCGGAGGTTCTGCATAAACCCCAATGAGGGTTTCATTGCACAGCTGGCAGAATTTGAGCCCATCTACAAGGCTCAGCGCACACTACAGAATGGCCAGTGCTCAACGGAGAAGGGTCGCAACAAGCGGCGGTTTGACGAGTTGGACGACCGCCCCAGCCAAGGCCTTATGGCGGAGGCCATGGACGTTGCCAATAGCTGATGTGACATGTAGGGGTTGGTACCCCACACTGACTTTTTCACAGAGATCCAAACCTTTTTGACATACAAATTTGTCATAATAGGAAGACTGAAAGTTTACGAGTATTGTTTAGCCCGTAGACAAGTTGAAGAATTTTGATGACAGACTATGCTTCGTTTGAATTCTGTTGTATTGTGATAATTATCAGAAAAAAAGACCATCCCTTGTTGTTTTGTAAAATAAGAACTCAAAAAGAGTGAGTGTATGTGAATTTTTCAAAATTTAAAGTTTTTCTTTAGTATATCTATTTTTATGTTAGTTAATAATTTTTGTATTGTACTTATAGTCAGATTTGAAGTTTTCTTTTTGACATTTGACATGAAAACGTATTGATGCTTTCTTATTCTTTTAAATCAAATTCTTTAAAAAAAATGACCATTAGTTTTAAGTGTGCTGGCTATCCTTCCTAATTTAAACCATGATTTAGCCTAGTGCACTATTCCAAATAACATTAATTTTTAAGCAATTTCACACATGAATTAAAATGAGTACTTTACTGTCAACCAATTGAGCATTTCCCCATTTTTTTGGAAACAATATTAAATAAGGCTCTTTTGTACCTTAAAAAGTGAAAATAGGGTTTCTTTAAACCTACTGTTCAAACACTCTAACATATAATATTTTATAACACTAAAATATAATATTTTATACCACCATGAATACAATTCAATTTGATCTAATGTGAGCAGATTGCCAATAGCAAACTTATAGCCAACACTTGCCTGCCATATTTTCAAACTCTAAATTTTCATTTCAATACAGGACTTAGTTGTTACTAGACAATGAGCATGCAGCTGTAAACTATATTTAATTTACTTTATGATTCCCTCTTTCATAAATTTTCACACTCCCTCCTGATAAGTTCCGACAGAATGAAACCTTGGTCGAGCGATTTGATGGTAACAATCATTTTTCTTCTAGGATCACCCATTATCTTTTTTGTCCAGTGACAGCAATGTAAAGTGTGAACTTTGTTCTTCTTTTCATTGTAAAAGTCATATTTTGTTTGTTCCCTTTTATGTTTTGATCTATCGTTCCTGTACCTACCTTTTTCCATGTATAACATAACTTAATGCCTCAAAGTTTACACCTAAAAACACATCAATGTTATTATTTATTACCCGCCTCGGTGGCGTAGTTGGCTAACGCGCTAGTCGTGTTGAGCTCGACCGCCGAGGACGGGGAGATCGAGGTTCGAATCTTGGTCGGGTGAACTGGGGGTGGTTTTTCCTAAATGGTTTTCCACTCTCCCTCCACGCAAATGCGGGTTCACTTCCTCTAGATTAAACCTTCCCAATTCCTAATCTATTAGCGTAATTAGTACTTAGGCGTATAACCTGAATGGGTAGTAAGACGCAGTGCTAAATAATAATATTATTTATTCACTAATTAAATATATTATAAATACAACATTTTTTATCCATCCATACAAACACCTTAACTCAGTCGGTAGTCTATCTACTGAGCTAAGGGTCCAAGGTTCGATTTCTGGCATGGCCGAAAAATGTATCATTGGAGAAATGTGGTTTTACCCTTTCACAGTAATGAATTAATGGCCGGGGACTGGATGTTGTGCCTGTCCTGGTCTTAAGTTATATCATAAGAAATATGAAGCTACGACAGACCTAGCAAGCCGGTAGTGGAAAAATATATGTCTTGAATAAAAAAAAGTGACCCAGGCCACAAGTTTGAACAGGCAACTACAAAATCCAAGGAAAAAAAACTGGCAACAAATATATCTTAAGTGACCATGCAATGAATGCTCTCATAGTCTAATCTGTGTTTTACTCTCTTCTGCTGTACCTTGAAAATTAAATAATTATGTGGCTTTTTTTATGTTTTTAATTGTGAACTTTGAGGACTATAGTTTTCTGGTAAGTGTGTAGGCCTTGCCCTTCTCTCCTCCATTCACTGTTTAATTTAAAACAGCTGTTTGTTAAAATAACTTTATAAATATTTATTTAGTTACTACACGAGCTCATAGGATACACCAGTAGTTTTTCTTTTCCACACTCCTGCCAACCCTAAGCAACCATAATTAATTAAAAACACCAGCGAATCTTGGATACTGAACATGAATATAATACATTGTTTACTTGGGAGCAATATTATAGGACTTAGAGATCTGAATTGAATGACATGTTTAATATAAGTTAAAATATAATGTACGAGTTTTGTAGTTCACCACATGCTCTGCAAGGAAAATCTATGATGTTTGCAGAACGCAGTGAATTGTATATTGAGAAAACACTTTATATTAAAAAAAAATTAAAATTAAGTAAAGACTATTACAAAAACATGAATATTGACAAACTCAAAAAGACTTAGTAAAATATTTATTAATTTATTTAATTATATATTTTTTTTGGGGGGGGGGG